>JAPWLS010001370.1:0-43639 GCA_028551675.1 Tineola bisselliella | reverse complement strand
ATATTAGTACTTAATAATACAATAATATGCAGCAACTATAATAGCGTCTTGTTCACTTCAATAATTGATATAATAATATTTCCCAAACTTTTTTGTGCCATTCCCCACCTTAGCTTTTCTAAAATTCTTATGCCCCAAATGTAATCAAACACCCAGTTGATATTTTGGTCTCGTCAAGCTAAATTATACCTAATAATTATTTAAGAATTTACTTTGCCCGGAACGAAAGGATTAAACTCGTGTCGAGTCCATTTTCGAATTGCCCCTTTTAACAATAAAATTGTCCCCCCCCTTGTGGAGCGTGGGCCCCACGTTGGGAAACACTGATTTATTAGAGTGTATATAAGTAATAAGTAAAATATATCAAAGGAGTTGTATTTGTCTTGTGAAATTTCTTTCAGTTGGAGACGGTCTACGATGTGATGCTGAACATTAGTCTGCTGATTGCGCTGTTGGGTGGTGTGGTGTTCATTGTGAGCTTTGCTGGATGCGTCGGTGCTCTCAGAGAGAATACCTGTCTATTAAAATTTGTATGTATATTGCAACTTTCAATTAATGACAATCTCCATGATCCACTCAGTTATGTAGGGGCTGCGGAGTTAATCCCAGCTTGATGTTACGTTATTTGTGATTATTATAAATAATATGTTATTATTATTTCTATATTAAATAATTGTTTTTTTTCCTTTTTTTTTTCTCTAAAATTACTGTGGGCTTATCACGAATTTAGTCTGGCTTTCGAATCGAGTTGTCACAAGTAAAACGGATCCGTTAGCAATTGGGATCATGAATTTTAGCTAACGACTTAACGAGCACCAGCAATCTATCAAATGAACGAAAGATCGAGACGTTCGAAAATTAACAAAAAGTATCTAAAATATTGTAGTTCCAAATACGCACGCGGTGGCGCTGCTCAAATTTCCATACAAATCTCTTGGAGCTAACTCGGTCCGAAAGCCAGACTAAATTAATTCGTGGTAAGCCCACTGTTTTATTTTTGTTTTATTGTTTATTAATTTTAGTTGCCATGTAATAAAATATACGTGTGGTCTCTTCGGCTTCACTTCGATGACTATACTTATAAACTAGTGTTTTTATAATTGATATATATTAATTCCAGTTCAAATGTTGTGGCTTGACATCGGACGGTTACATGGATTGGTCCAAGAATGAATACTTTAATTGCTCTTCCCCTTCTGTCGAGAGATGTGGTGTTCCATTCTCATGCTGCATCAATGACACAGACATTAGTTCTGGACTTGTTAATATTATGTGCGGATATGGGGTGCAAAATTATCCTGTAAGTATTCAGTAATAAATTATAATAATAGGTATGACTAGTTATTGATTTATACTGCTATGCTATATTGCAGTGGTTCCCAAAGTTGACTGGGCACCGACCTCTTGACTGTCTTAGAAATATGGAGGTATAAATTTGCGAAACCACTTAATGCCGTCTTATTTGTTTTAATTGGAATAAAAGACTGTTCTGTTAACATATTACATTTTGGGAGCCACTCAATATACGCTCGCGATCTATAGTTTGGGAACATATATGTTAAGTTATGTATTGGTACTTTTAGGTTGCAGAAGCAAGCAAACGCGTATGGACGTCGGGCTGTATTGAAATAGTGCGTCTGTGGGCGGAACGGAACCTTTACACCATTGCAAGTGTGGCGTTGGGCGTTGCATTGTCCCAGTTGTTTGTTATATACTTAGCGAAGACTCTGGAAGGTCAGATAGAGCTGCAGAAGTCCAGATGGCAGACATGAAACAGGGGTAAACACCTAATCGTAAAGTACGGTACGAGCTACAGTGATAGTCAGATTCAGGCTTTGATATAAAGTGCTATATGTCGTGTCAGATTTTTAGTTATGTAATAGTATTGTTTTCAGTTAGTTCCTTTCGCTTTAGGAGGCTTTATAGTTTTCAGTAGACAGGTATTTTTTTTAACAGACATTGTCTTGTTTTCAGTTTTTTAATGTAGTTTGAAATCAAGATATAAATACGTTTTTTTTAGTTAAGTTTTAATTTAGTTATACATCAATTAACACTAGAACTACCGGCCGGTCAAAATGATCTGTTTTTACCAACCGGTCAGAATGACCGGATGACTTGTGCTTGCAAAGTATTAAGTATAATTTAATAAATTTATTGCAAAATTGCAAAAAATAGAATCGTTTACAAAAAAATAACGAGTATTGTTTTACATAAAAGCCTTGTGAAGAATTTTTGAAACCGGTCATATTGACCGGTTGGTAGTTCTAGTGTTTAAGTCTTATAATACGAAAGTTTAGTCAAATATTGCTAAAGCTAACCCTGTGGGTATTTATTTATACCTAGTTATATGAAATAATAAGAAATTCAACTTTGAAAGCAAAAATATGATAGTTTTGAGTTCAGTCCATTGCATTGAATCTGACACGATGCACATGTTTCATTTAGATCTTAAAAAGCTATATCAAATCATTTGATATTAAATTTTTCCTTGTATTTATATTTAAAACAAACTTAAAAACACATTGAGCGTACTTCACTTTTAGGTGTTTTCTTAGAAGTAAAATAAATAACTCAAAAATTCAAGTTGCCATGTTTTGTGAACTCTATATATTATAGATATAGGTAATATAATATACTATTGTATAGGCATAGTAGAATAGAATGAATGTAATGTAAGGATAGTATGTATTATGAAGAAATATAGATTACTTCTGTAATTTTCGTGCGAGTGCATTGCACCAGCGCTCTTTAGGACGAGCCGCCTCTGATTATCACAATGCAAAATTAAAAAACGATAGAAGACAGATAAGACGGATGACAGAGGAAATGTCAAAAATATCTTCTTAATTTATATTGACATTCGCCACATCTTCTAACACGATAGTCTTTTTATTTTATTGGTATTTTATGGTATTTTACAATAGTGATGTAACATGTATCAAATTGTTATCGATACAAAAATATAGTCAAGTTCGAGTTGCATAATATTATGTATAAAAAAATTGATTTTACGATATACTTCTCGTCACTTATTGCTAATGAAGTATTGAATTTTTTTTCAAATGTAATTGTTGATTATTGTGAAACTTTATTAAGAGCGTATAAAAGGTGAAAAGGTAATTTAATGGATAGAGGTTTGTTAAAATGGTTTGATCATGATGTCAGACTTGTCGTCCGCGTCAAGTGTGGGGTAGTTTTAAATGGGAGGGTACTTTTGAAAATCAAAAAGAGTCAGATGAGCACCAGGTCGAGATTTTTTGAGGTTGTAAAGACAAAACATGCAGGCGCTTTGTAGCTTTTGAATTTGGAACTTGGAATTTTTGAGTTATTTTTTGAAATTAGAATTAACCATAGACAATTTAGTCTTTAGATACTTACTAGGTTATTTTAGCGGTCAATTAACGCCCGTTATTAATGAAGGCTTTCTTTTAAGCTTCAAAAGAAATGTTACATGAAAATTACATTGTAATTTGTGTAAAGAATGGCGTTTGACTCGTTTAGAAATTGATCTTTTTTAAGGGTAGGTTTATATTTGTAGAAATTGTCATTTATATTTGCCAAAAATTTAGCAATTTATAGATTCATAGCTAAGGATGCGCTCGTTTTGGTGCAAGATTTTATTATAGAAAAGTTTATCGTTTAAAATTACCTCAGCATTTTAGTCTTAACGTTTAGGGCGTGGTCTCACAGTTTGTATTTTTCGTATCTATTTAAAATAAAGCATGCCTTAAAATGTTAAATAGCTTAAAATTAATACATAATTTTATTTAAATATATACTAAGTCGTTAAATCTGATACTTCTAGATTAAAATAAAAATAATTTCACAATTAATTTGATCTTGAAATGTAACGGTTTGTGAAAGTGTTTCAAAAAAAGAACATCCACGGTTAAAGGTTAAAATGGGAAATTTAACATATGAATTTTTGTTGAAATAATGATCGTAAATTTTTACTATAAGTATTATTTAGGGCATTTAACTGTCATTTTTGACAGATGTGCGTTCAAAACCGCAGTTAAAATGTACAAGCGGCAATCTTCAAATGGATACAGATTGGACTTTGGATTGGAAGAAACAATCATTAGAAAAGGATAACTATATTGTTATCGTGTCGAAGTTGAGGCATGTGTGAAAGGGATGCAGATATCTCCTTTGCCGTTCACGACACTGTTCGTTTCTCTTTCTATCGCTTATATACCTATAAAAACTGTATCCATTTGAAAGTCACCGTGTCTACGATTCTTGCTGTTGAATAAATATTAATTATTTTTTTTTAGTGATAAGATTGAGCATTTTTTTCTTAAAAAATTATGCTGTGATTATTTGTTAGGTGTTAGTGCAATATTTTTTTTAAAAGTTTAAGTAAGATATAATTTTTGTTTTAAATTGTCCATTATCCCTGTCTAGAGATTTCTATGTTAAAAGTAAGTGGACAGTTAGTTGTTCATTGTCTCTTAGTTAAGTGTAATTTATAAACTGAATTAGTGGATAGTTATTATAATAGTGTGCGTGCGTTTAGCCAAAAGTGCGCACGTTTAGTGTTAAACTGCGTGCGATTAGTTTGAAAGTTCCCAGTGAGGTTAACAGTTAAAAATTGTCGTTTAAAATAATTTTGTTATCACATTTTTGTAAAAATCTTGAAAAACGATATTCTTAAATTTTTTTTGTTGAGTTTTTGTAAATTGAATTTGATGTTATTGTTAAAGAAAAATAAAGACAGTTTGTGTGTTATATTTAAGAACAATAACTGGTTCTCAAAATATGTTACTTTTGTACTTTGGGTGCCAGCTAGCTGGATGCATATGGAAGCAAAAATAATACACAATAGACACATGTCATAGCCGCATCCTCATAAGGGAGAGATAAAAGCAAGCCTCTCCACTTCGGCTTAAAAAGTTCAAAAGGAAGGCTTGTTCGTGGCTTACTGTTAGAAAATAATTCCAAGTAGAATATTCAAATGTGTTTTGTTAATCGTAAATTATTAGTATAACGAGATAACGAGAGGAGTGTGCCTTGTCAATTTAGACAGAGCACATTCGTCTCCTCAAGCCGGCATAGTGGAGTCGACTGTTGCGCGCGGACGTCTGTCTGTGGTAACAGTTGTCTCTACTCATGGACTGCACTCTAGCTTAACATCAGGCGGAGTATGGTTATATGCTGGGCTATCAATAATATATATACGCGTGGTCTGTAGCCATTTATTAATGCCATAATAATTAATAATATTCGTAGCCAAACTTGTGAATTTCTTGTTGAGATTGTGTGTGTGTGGGTGATATTATTTTTTACTAGTTTTATTAGCAGTCTACCCGCAAAGTGTAATGTATCCACTAATAGCGTTATACCTTTCTTATGGATCACATTCTATTGGTGAAAACAGAATATCGAAATAGTTTCTCTGGTTGGTGCGTCTCGTGTTTTGTACTCACGAATTTGGCTCAATATATAAGTCTAAAAATATTAATTGAAACAATGTAGGTACTTTTAAATTCAATTGTTTTGAATTAAGAATTCAAATTCGACAAACGGAATTGGAAATTCTAAATTTAAATTTTAATTGTATTATTATTTTTAAATTTCGTTTGTGTTCGTTGTAAGTTATCTCATATTAATTTTAAGTGATCAAGTCTCAAGTTAAGACTTATTTACTCAAGTAATCAATATTTAGTAGGTATATAAACTTATAGAAGCTAGAATTTAAAAAATCTCTTAGATGTGTATAAGTTTTATGGCGAATTTATTTTGGTCCGTTTTAACGCATGCGGGATGCGGGAGTTTTAGACGTAGACCGCACGCGTTAAAAACTACAAGTTTTATTACATTAATATTGGTAGATTATAAGAAACTGTGAAACAATGACTCAAGATATATTTTTCAGTGGATAGTAATGGATCTACGAGATTTCAGAAAGGCATATGACGAGAAGAAATCACAAGAAACTCGCCAATCATAGCGTGTACAATATAATGTTAATTCTTACTTAACTGTGTGTTGTCTTCCTGGTGATATCTTGTGTGAACGTTTTTAATGTATAGCGCCATCTATGTGTCTTTTCTGGCAATTGATTTCTAATTCTAATATTTGCCACTAGGTGCCGCAACACGGACCTTATCGCGGCAAACTAAGCTCAGCTTTATTTTAATTATAATATAGATATGAATTAAAATTAGTAAAATTTTATTAATCTTTTTAGCACAATCATGTTAATGATAATAAATTAAATTTATGAAGTATATTTTAATAAAATAATTATTATTGTAACAAAAACAAATGAATTTAAAACATTATACTGAGTTTCATTTATTTTATTAAAGAATTTTATTATTTTTTTCCTTTCTTAGGCGCTTTGCCTTTTTGTGTGGTAACTTCCGGCGGAGGCGGTGGAGGCCAATATTTATCAAATATTTCATCCGTGGCCGCAAAATTTAATGGTAAAATAGAAGATTTGCGCAACCACTCTTCTTTCTCACGTTCTGCTATCTCTATTAATTCCTTCTCTTCTTTCTCTTTTAACTAGAAATAGAGTTTTCATTATAGAATTGTCTTTTATTATAACTCCACCCTAATGTCTTATTCAACTTCAACGCCCTCTATATACAAGCAAATTTATTGGAACCTATTTAATATATTTTTTATTTGGTAGCTGTAACTTACGAAACGGTTCAAAATTAAATATTATAGTATATATCACATTTGAAAACATTACGAATAAAAACAATGAAGCGCTTTCGAAAAACAAATATATATTGCAGAGTCCTATTAACATGGAACCATTTAAACTTGTTATTGTGCGTAGTTTGTGTTGATTCTACGTTGTTATATTGAGTATTTTATTATTTATTTATTAAGGAGTATTAAAGTCCTTCTCGAGTGTGATCATTTAACGAGCTTGCCAACGACTGACAGAAAATGGGGTAGTCACATACCATTATACAATTCATATAAAAGATTTACACAACTACCCTCTAATCATAACTTGCATATATAACACTCAGAAACCATTAGGGCTTTTTTTATTAGATGAATAATTTAATTTTAAAGTTATTAGTTATTTTCAATAAAAATAGTTCCACGCATATTAATAATATATATAAAAAATCGATGCTTTTGAGTTCTACCTCCATCAAGGCGATGTAATCTTCCGGCAAAACTTCAATTTTTCCTTTACCCTTCTTCCCGGAGCTCTTCTCCGTTTTAGGGGTTTTCGGCTTCTTCCCTTTGTCCTTTGGGGGGACGTAGATGCTTTTCGGCAATTGTATTTGGTATGGGGCGTCTATTAATTTATATTGAGGCGTTGTGCAGAACACTGAGCGAACAAGATCGAATTGGTAATCTGAGCTGAATCTGGGACAATAGAACGTTATATATTAAAGCAGCCATTCTCAAAGTGTGTTCCGCGGAACCCTAGGGCTAAAATACTGCAAAAATACCTACCAAAGGGAGATTATAAGGTTACATCTAAATATTACATTGCAATATGATTATTCATAAATACATATAAATCAGTTTTTTATAATTATATTAAGGCTTTTTCCTTCGCTAAAAAAGTTTAAGAGTCGCTGTATTAAAGAAAAACAACTGAACACAAATTTTTTATTTCACATAGTCGGAATCTACGAGATTTTAAAAAGGCATATGACGAGAAAAAATCACAAGAAACTCGTCAATCATAGTCAGTTATATATTTTATTATATTTATATTATTTTGTTATATATATTAACATATTTTTATATTAGTTTAAGTTATATTTAGAAATGTAGGACGAATGTGCAGCACCAAGACAAACCAACACTGGTTTTTGGCGCCAAGGCAACAGATTGTAATATTTTTATTTTTTTATTTTATTTATTTATTCATTTATTCAAACTTAGCCTATTACAATAATATAACATTTAAGATAGCTTTATATAAACAATGAAAGAAGTAGAAAACAAAAAGAATGTAAAAAATTATATAATCACTATAAAGTATTAAACAATATTTAAAGAAACATAACAACAAAACACTGCGGCTAACTTAATGCTAAACATAATGTACTCCGTACTAGTTAAAACTGTAAAATTTAAAAATAAACGTTTTATTTATTTATTATTATTTATTTATTAGTACAATATAATGTTAGTATTAGTAGGTACATTCTTGTTTAACATCTTTAAAATTTTAATACAATTAGTATTTAATAATATTTATAAAACTTACAAATCAAAAATATAATGAATTATTCTTGACAAATCCATCAGAGAACAGGAGTATCTGCCGTTCTCAAATGTTATTAAATGCCGTGATTGTGCGTTCTCTCCATCATCAGCATCGGCTTCCTGGTAATGTACTCCTGTAATACGTAAAAACTGATGGTTATTAGCCCAGTCTGCGTACCACCACTTTGAGTCCGAAATTGTCGGGTCCGTATGTCAATAAAGATTTTTAATAATATTATGCCAAAAGTGATTAAACGTAATGAAAGCCTAATACATTTTAAAAACATATTTTAAAATGCTTTTATTCAATTGACGAATACCTCAATGATTCGAAACAGTAAATTAAATTTAGTTTGTTTATTATTATTATTCTAGGTAGTACTAGCTTTTACCCGCGGCTCCGCTCGCATTTAAATCATTAAATAAGTATCAGAGATCATTTCAATAGAAATGAATCAATATGATTCCAAACAGCTGAAACTATAGTCAATTGGAAACTATAGTAAAAAAATAAGTATATATTTTTTTTAAATAACAAGTATCCTATGTTACTTTTAGTACTCCCAAAAATATGTGTACAAAGTTAAATAGTTGTTACGTGAAAACGTAACAAACAAACTCACATTTATAATATTATTATTATAGTTAGTAGGGATTATTATATTGCTGTGCCCTGGGGGGCTACTCAGGCATATACGTCGTGACGTCGCTGTCAAATCCGTAATTTCGTGAATGATTACGAGCAAGTGTTCTATCAAATGAACGAAAGATCGAAACGTCCAAATTTTCGTCCGAATCCGTGCCTGAAATTTCCATACAAAACGATTGGGTGTCACATTGACACTAAACTGTACTGACATCTTAATTATTATAATTGTGACATGCAATAAAGATATTTGAATTTGTAGTCACGTTATGGAATCCACTTGGACCAGCTATAACGTCTCTCCTGTCAGCTCGTACTAGCTTGAACTTATGTCGACTTATTTACGGAAAATTATCACCTATATCAGATGGTGCGGGCAGTTTACATTCTTCAGCTATATGTTCAGCTGCTAACAACATTACTTCCTGGAAATCAATTTTTAAAAGAAATCTTTATTGCACAAAAATATTACATAGGCAAGTTTAATGCCATTGGTATTATCTACAACAGCCATTCTCAAAGTGGTGTTCCGCGGAACCCTAGGGCTAAAATACTGCAAAAAATACCTACCAAAGGGAGATTATAAGGTTACATCTAAATATTCCAACTAAATATTACGTAATTTTACATTGCAATATGATTATTCATAAATACATATCAATCAGTTTTTTATAATTATATTAAGGTTTTTTCCTTCGCCAAAAAAGTTTAAGAACCGCTGATCTACAAATTAACCTTTAGTCAAATTAATTAACGAAGTAACATAGTAATAAAGACATAGTATATATAGGCATGGGAACCTCCCACATTTTAAAAGGCTGATAAAAGAAAACTATGTGAGACAACAAAAACAAAAAACAAATTGCCAGTGAGGTTAAGTATATGCACATTAGCCTTTATTAGGAATACGCTTTAGTTGAGGACCCCAGGAATTACTAAATGTAAAATCTTTTTTTTTTTTTCTAAATAGTGCCAATTTTTTTAAAAAAGACAAGTTAGAATTTTATTTGTACGCCAACTCTAACCTAACCTAACCTAACTTTTTCATTATTTGTACAGTTTTGGGGTCATCAACTAAAGCCAAGCCCAAATAAATTACAATATTAGTCATACGTAATAAAATTGGTTGTTTTAGGCGTTACTTTGTAGAAATCCATCTTAAAAGAAATTATTTAAAATTATTTTGCGAAGCCGAAGCGACCACACGTATCCTGATGATGCCACGTGAAGCGTCGAGACAAGTTATTGAATGTTGGTGGAGGTTATTCTCCTTCATCGACCTAATGAAGCGGGAATTATAAGCAAAATAATTTTAAATAATTTCCTTTAATACGTAATGAAAGCCAACCTCAAATCGGCGCATCATGCGTTTCCTATCAGCTGCATCAAAGTGTTGCATTTCTTTCATCCATTCGCAAAACCATAGTATTAAGACTGCTTGGGCATCTGCAAAATACACTGGGGTCTACTTAGGCATATCCCAAGTTTTATGATATGTCCGTCACGTGAATTTTGACATATAAGCTTGTCCTTGTCAAATATCCGTAAATAAGCATTGTGTGGTCTATCATTTGTGACGTCGCGTCGCTGTCAAATTCGTAATTTTATTTATTTATTTATTTAAGATAAAAGAAAAATAGGGATATATATGTTAATATTAAATGTGTGTTACAAGTTAGACAGCGCCATCTACGGACAGGTGTAGGAATACAACTAACTTTTATCAAGCAAATCCTCTTGACTGCGCCTCAATATATTAGCTAATGTGTCCAAGAACCAATATTCGGCCAAACTGCTCTTGTACATATCACAGCCGACAATTTCAGCCAAAATATCAATGTAGGCTTTCGGCGGAGTTAAACTGATAGTAGGAATACATTCTGGATCAATGACATTCTTAAATTGGTAGGGTAACACATGGAGCTGGTTAAACGGTTCCAACTTTCTAATTTTGTCGGGTAATAATCTCCTTAATGATGGAGTCGGGAACCTGTGAGCTATCACTTCCACCTCTTCACTCACTGTTTCTACTTGTTCTGCTTCTATTTCTTCACTTCTTATTTCAGGGATTTCTTCCTGTTTGTGTTAAATATATAGTAATCCCCCTTATAACGCGGTATATTAGTACCGAAATCGTATAACATGCTAGTGTGACCTCGTATAACGCGTTAACTACAAATGATGTATAACCGGATAGGATAGTATAATAAGAATGATCTGTAATTTAATTTTATAAGAACACAATTGACACAAGTAGTTATAAACTTCACAATATAAAAATTATGTCGAAAATGCACGCGTTATACGAGGGACATGAAATCGCGTAATATGAAAACGCGTTATAAGAGTCCCGTGTTGTAGGCGGGATTACTGTAATAAGAGTAGAGTGGTGCATAAATTTCGATAAAAATAATTAAATAGCAGAATTCAATAATAAATTTAATTTAGTTACAGAATGCACGTCGTAGTGAGAGTACTAGTGACAGACTAAACCGCATTAGTCCACTGGACTAATAACGTATGCGCAATAACGTTGTTTGTGTTGCTTCTCTAGTATATTTTACTTATTTCAGTTGTATGATAAATAATTTATTATTTTTATTATTATATTTATTTTAATAGTACACCTTTTATTTATTTCTTTTATTAATGTCTACAGATGTCTATTAAAGACAATTCTGCCAATGTCGAGTATTCGGGCAAAAGTCCAAGAAGAAATTATAAAATTTTAATTCACACATAAACCCTCATGTCAAAAAAATACCAATATCTACTTTTATATTAAGTAAATGAACGATACCCCAGAAATTAACTTGGCACTGAACTTTCAAGCTTGACTAGCTGATTTTTTGTGTGTAAATATTAGTAGTTTACGAAGGGAAAAACTAAAGTGCCGAATTAACTTCTGTAAGTGTTACTTATCTGAATAGTTTTCCTTTAAATCGACCTTTCACGCACCTTAACATCTTCCTCTTCCTCCTCCACAGCCTCCTCTTGTATAGATTCCGGGATGACGCGTTCGCATTCGATCCCAGAGTCCAGTAAAATCTTATCAATAGTAGATTTATGCAAATCTTCAATTTCTTTGGAAGTCATTTTTGCTTAAAAAGACACAAAGACAGAAAACAATTTGTAAAATATTTGACATCCCGCGTCTTTTTTCTTATATTTCTATTAGATTGTAACAATTTGCCAGTGTCAACGTTAATAAAATTATTATTGTTAATATATTATAATTATACATTACTACTAGATATTGTTTTTTAGAATTCCCAACAAAAGTTAAGGAGGGAAAATGAAAATTCATCCTTTTATTTTTGAAATGTTTCGTTTGACAATTATTTTTTTAAACCATTATTTTAATAAAGTCAAAGGGATAATGGCCGGTGCAGCATTTAATATTAATTTTATCAAAAGCATTGTTGATTAAACAGTTTTCTGCTTATATTTATATTTACTAAAACAAAAACTAAATATATTATATATAACCACAAATTTGGGTATATATTTAAAAAATATATGGATATTTTGAAAAAGCTAAGTGTGCACTTAGAAAAATATACCGAAGTGCTGACAATTAAAAATACCGCGTTCATTTTACACCTCGTTGTACTTTCAAGTACCTCAAAAAATCTCCAACAATTTCACTTGTCTAATGACAGGGGTTAATGCCTATACGTATTTAGAGAAATTGGTACCAATCAAAAACCCAAAAACCCACGTTTAAAAAATAACACTTCACAATGTTATCTTCTTTTATTTTAACTCTCAGATGTCTAATGAAGACAATTCTGCCAATGTCGAATATTCGGATAAGAGTCCAATTAGAAATTACTAAATGTTAATACACACGTAAATCCCCATGTCAAAAATATATATGAATGATTATTGTTTCAACTGTTTTTCCAGTATCGCTCTAAATATATACCTACATGTAGTAATTCTAGCACATGCTAATAGGTGGCGCTGTTCAAATTACAACACACATAAATAAACTATAAATAACTGCTATCAAATTCGTATAAATGTGAAGAAGACGCTATTACAGTTGCTGCATATTATTGTATTATTAAGTATAATATATTATTAATATTCTAATAGGAATCTACTGACGATGTTAATTGTAAAAGAATAAGAATATTATTATTTTAATTTCTTCGTCATATGACAAAATTAAACAATAATAATTGGCACTAACCTTAAAATGACGAGGTAAGCCCTTCGAATCCGGCAGACCCTTATGTCGCCCGTTGCCTAATATACAAGGGTGTACCTTTAATTGAGGTTTTATTAATGCATATACATGATGTTGTTTTTCATATTTTTCCAAAAGTAGATGTCGTTAATTAAGACACCCTGTATATAATATCATCTACAGATTTTATTAACACTTGAATGTGTATGTTCTTTATTTAAAAAATTTGATCTTTAAGTCGATAGAGAAGATCATATTCACTATGCTGGCCCTATAAAAAAAGTAGTTTTAAAATATGCAAATTAACGGTTTAAGGTTTTAATTTGTACGTTGTAACGCGATATTTAAGATTCAATTAAAGAGTATCATATAGTCTGATATTAGCGGATGTGAAGATTGTAACGAACAAACAACATAAAGTGGATACTCTTATAACTCGAAAATAGAAATATATTCATTTAAACTCACTTAATTGACATGCATCAATGTCTGCCTGATGTCTAATTGAATAAGCTATGTTAATCGCTCATTCCCATTTGTCAATAAGTGCACCGATATAGGTATAGCATGCAAGGACTTCTGTTTAATATTGCATTATAGTAACACCAATGTACGCACTGTACATACCACTGTAAATGCACCACATTTTGGAAATCGCCTACTACCCACATACGTTTCTTAATACTTATATAATTATTATTCGAAATATCTGTGGCGGTCGATTATACAAGCCGAAAATACTTATTTAAGAAGATTTGAAGTTTTGACGTTTAGTCTGTCAGTGTCATCTTTCTTGTTTCTTCTTGTCTTTTTATCGCCACAATGCATTGTGATAATTATATTTTAATCCGTAAAAATCTGCAATATTAAAACACATAAGTTCCTCTAAATATGTATACAATTGCTAGATTTTCAAACTCAACCTAATTCTTCTCACAATATAATCACTAATTAGTCACAATACACATTATTTAAATTGACTCGACATAAAAGTGAGTTTCAAACATCCTGTCGAGTTACGATAGTGGTGTTATTATACACGTCGTAAGTAGGTGGCGATTGTACGAGTTGTTCAGAAGGGCGGAGTGCGTGCGTCGCGCAAAAATGCGACTCCACGACTTAAATATCGAATGAATAAGGACATCCATGGAGAAGATTGCAGGCCTACTTCTATATTTCAATTGTTTTGACAATGGGGGTAGTCTAACAAATGTAACGGAGACTATATCCCTACTACATCATAAATGTGAATGTGAGTTTGTTTGTTACATTTTCACGCAACATCTACTTAACCGATCATCATGAAACTTTGTACACATATTTTTGGAGGTACTAGAAGTAACATAGGATACTTTTTATTTAAAAAATAATAATTTATTTTTCACTATAGTTTCCAATTGACTATAGTTAGTATGATCTCTGATAAAAGCTAGTTGTTGTATAAATATACATTGTAGCAGTTGTTTTTTTTTATAGTAGCCTGGTAGGGACGGCATACTGGCCTACCACTCTACTACAGGCTTTGAGGGACCAAGGTAATATAACAAAGTCACATTGGCACCAGCTTAATTTTTTAGGTGGATTGAATACAATAGTGAAGTTCTTAATAACGAAATATTATTATATATTTTTATGATATAATTTTTTGCAGGTAATCAACTCTACGCCTTCCTCTATTCCCAACTCCCCAACTAAGAGGTGAATGAACTCACGAAATGCTGGCACACACACAAACGCACGCAATGACAAGTTAGTTGAGGTAGGTTAAAGAAGGGGTAGTCGGGAGTCAGGTGTAGTTTATTTTATTTGATTCCAAATAGAATATCAATTATAAAGAGGATTACGTTTTAAATTTGATAACTTGGTGGGATCTACAAAATTGCAATTTTACAGGAGAGTTAAAATACATATTTAAGAAGATTTGAGGTTCTGACGTTTAGTCTGTCAGTGTCATGTTTCTTGTTTCTTCTGATCTTTTGATTGTCGCAATGCATTGTGACAATTATTGTTAGATTTAAATATGAGTTAAAAAAACACATAATGAGTTTGAGTGCCTTGTGATGGTGTTGTTAATATGCTACGTGCGATATGTTTATTTATAATTACTATTATCTCAATTAAGTGAATTTTTTGTAATTCTTTTTGAGTCAATAAACATCTTAAACCTTAATCCATTTTATAGGCAATATTATTTTCTTTAAGTTTCTCCAAAGTACTATAGCAAGTATCTCAGAAATCATTAAGATAATGTTAGAATTTTGTTTCATTAGATGAAGAATTCTATTTTGAAGTTTTCAACTATGTTAGTAATAAGACCCTGAGATATAATTGAATTTGAAATGAAAAATGTGCAACAATTGTCGTTATACATGGACTACTAACCTGATGGTATGTACCACTTCCTACTCCACCACCACTCTTAGATCGCAATGTGATGTTTTATTGCAAATCCAACCAAAACATGACATAGTATCGTTTTCGTGAATTGTCACTAACACGAAAATCCTTTTTCGTAGGTGTGTGTGAAGGGGAAGTACTCCACAACCACGAGTGCTTAAACCTATGTCATTTGCAAAGATACAAAAAAATGTATTTTTAAAAAACCATGCTGGTAACAAACAATTCATTGCAACTACAGTAATCCCCTCTACAACACGTAGATTAGTACCGCGTTATAGGAAATCGCGTTGTCTACCAATGATTCACGTTAAACTTCTCTATTTAATTTAATTTTATAAGAACACAATTAGTTATAAATTTCGCAGTTCAAAAATATAAGGCGGGCAAAGTTCGAGCGTTATATGGGGGGAAAATACGTAACACCAGGGACATGAAATCGCGTTATAAGAGTACCGTGTTATAAGGGGGATAACTGTAATTTAAAAAGACATACATCGAGAGGCGTTTCTTTTCAATTTAAAAAACATTATATATATAAAAGAAAAAGTTATTCTAATAAAACATAATCGAGAATAAAACATCCCTCAGAGCCGGGATAATGGAGACGAGTGTTGTATCCAGACGTCTGCGGTAATAGTTATCTCCGCTCATGGACCATACCCTAGTTCATAGGTTCTCAAACTATTTGGCGAAGGAAAAAGCCTTAATATAATTATAAAAAACTGATTTATATGTATTTATGAATAATCATATTGCAATGTAATATTACGTAATATTTAGTTGGAATATTTAGATGTAACCTTATAATCTCCCTTTGGTAGGTATTCTTTGCAGTATTTTAGCCCTAGGGTTCCGCGGAACACACTTTGAGAATGGATGCCCTAGCTTAACATCGAACGGAGTGTGGTCATATACTAAAACTACTGCCTATCCCAAAGTTAATTTACAAAACGCATATTCACCCATTTACCTAGTTGGGGTGAAATAGAGCGTCCATTTTAATCAGGGTTCATTGACCTATAGAGAATGCATTGGCTAACTCCCTTCGTCAAAATAACAAGTAATATTGCCTCTAAATAGCTAGGAAGGGTGGATCTAGGCATTAACCAGGTAGGGGGATAGATTTTGTAGCGATGCCTAGCGCTTTTTTATTACTATAAGTTTCTTAAATGTACTATTGACAAACGGTTAGCTTAACCACCTTTTCGTTTGGAAAACCACCAATAGACATCTGATAGCTTTAACACTAGATTTACCAGACCAGTCAAAATGACTGGTCTTGCAAGATCAAATTAAAATTCCTACTGCATGTAACATTTTCTTTAATTCTTCTAATCTTCTTTGATCTATAACAGAAGAATTAGTTTTATGAATTTTATATTATTTTATTTATTATTACTTTTTTGGTTTTGGTAGAAATAGATATATTTAAATAGCTGGTAAATCTAGTGTTAAAATTAAAAGAAAATTGATTGAATTAGACTCAAATGAATTACTATTTGAACTGCGAGCTACGTCTATATACAGGATATTTCAGAAATTAAATCTGCAATAAAAGAACATACTGTACATTATATCACTTCTCGAATCGATTTTGTTTTTTAAAGTTTAATTCAATTTTACGAAGTTGAATAATCACAGTTCATAATAAAACCGATAGTTACATCATTTGTAAGGTAGAACGCAAAAGATGGCGCGTTTTATCTACACTATTAAATAATAAAGTACTTTACATATCTCTTTTATCTATACCTATAACTATTTTATATGGACTGACAGTTTAAAAGTGCTGGGATTATCAGAACAGACGCTAGTCGAACAATTATGACAGTAAAACTTGTGGAATTAAAAAAAAAAAACTTAGATACTGACTTCCAAATTTAAATCATTACAAAAACAAAAATCTTGGACGGTATATAATTATTATAATTCATGAATTATATTATTTTGGGTCCCACGTGACAGGCATTGCCCAGTGTGGGATGATCATCGAAAACCATACTGTTACTTTAGTTTAATAAGAAATAAATAATAATAAAAAAACGCTGAATAAATCATAGAATTTGGTCTATGAAGCGCTTTACGCTGTTTTTATATAACAAACACCCCTATCTATGGAGTAAGCGTTGTTTCTATTGGCCAGTACATTCAACAAGATGAGGTTGATAAACAGTACGCACCCTTTTAGAACAAAAAAATCTATTCACGGTTTCCTATGCAGGGGGTGCATTTCTATTTTAAAAGGTAAACGACCGGAATGCATTTATTTGTTGGTTTTACTTATATGCACTTGCAGTATGCGATGTGCGATCATTTGTTCTGGGTCTGAGTATTGTAGGTTTATGTTGTCTTTGTCCGGTTTGGGGAGGACTAAGATGTCACAATTATATTGTTAATGTCAATTTAGTGTCAATTATATAATATAACATTTAAAAATTACAATCAATTAGTTTATTACATTTACCGTTTCGAATCACTGAAGTATTCGTCAACTGAATAAAAATATTTTAATATCAGATATGTTTTCAATTTATTTTTGTATTAGGCTTTCATCATATTTTATCACTCCTGGATAATATTTCATTAAAGGCACTTAAATCTCCGTGACGTAGTGATTAACACGCATTCAAATATACATAATATATACTAGATATTAGTTCTGTGTTTCTAATGTCCTTGTCCTGATAGTCTACAACAGCGATTCTCAAACTTTTTTGGCGAAGGAAAAAGTCTTAATATAATTATAAAAAACTGATTTATATGTATTTATGAATAATTATATTGCAATGTAATATTATGTAATATTTAGATGTAACCTTATAATTTCCCTTTGGTAGGTGTTTTTTGCAGTATTTTAGCCCTAGGATTCCGTGACGATTCGATTAACACACTTTGAGAATGGCTGGTCTACAATGATGTGAGGTCAGAGCATCGAATGGGTGCTTACGTTGTAATTATTATTTAACAGTAGCCTTTTGCGAGTTGAACAATCTCTCCATCCTGCATCCAGGTCCAGCATTTAGCTCCTAAACAGCATTCTTCAAACCGACATCGTCATTAGGACTAGCCGCCACCTCCCTTCAATTAAGAATTAAATTATTAATTATTTTAGCATGGAGAAGGCATTTTTAAGTTATAATAATATATATGTAGGTTCTTGTTGAATAAGGATGGCAGTGAAACAAAACTTCTTCTTAATATATTCTTTAATTTCACATCTTCAATACATATTACAAAGCACACGTCGACTCTTCTTGTACAGACACCTTTCCACAGACACTACCATAGACATCACGCACACCAAAGACAAAAACAATTTTGTTGCTATTTTAACAGTTCTATTTAATAGATATACTTTATAAAAAATAATATACTAATACTAATAAAAATAAATAAAAAAATAAAAATACTAATAAAAAAATAGATATAGGTACTTTTTTTTATCTCTCCCCTCTTCCTTACATTTATTTGATTGTAGTTTTTTATTTTTATGTATTTTTGTAATTTTATTAGAAGTGTAGTATCTATCCCTTTATCACCTTGAGCATGCCGTCCTATCCTATAATTAAAATTTCATTTAGTTTATATAATAGTAGTCCTTTTTATAATATGTAGTCCTAATGTAATTTTGTAGGTAGGCTTTATAAATAAATAAATAAACAGACGAATTCCTATATATAATGCTTTGGTTGGCAGAACTTACCCTGAACGTCATACTTGTCTACTTCCAGTTAATCCTGTAAGGTCTACTCAATCTACTCAATTCAACTATGTCACAGTGTATACTGCCGCATCTAGTGTTCAACAGTGAGTGTTAGTATCGCCTAACCGGCGTCTAGATTGTAGATTGCCTAGGTTTTTGCGGGAGCAGGTGCTAGCTACTCCTCTTATTGTAACAGGCTAAGACCCAGGTCATCTACCTTTTGAATATATATTTTTTAATTTTTATTAAATACTTCTTGCATCATTTTGTAATGCTCAAAATATAATAAATATTTTTTTTGAACACGTATTTGAATGATGTATCTATGATCAACTAATTACCATCATATAAATGAAAAAAAATAATTGGAATATTGTGGTTTTCTATTTATTTTATCGGAATCAAGATTTTGCTTAAAAATTAAAACAAAAGATAGTATATATTTTTTTATTATTATTAACCAAAATGTATCTAATCAAATGATAAAGATGTGTGGATATCTTCCAGTCACGTGGTCTAATTTCGAAGTTTAAAGTGACATATGAATTATAACTATAGTCGTAACACGCAGGTACCTACAGAACCTACCTCAAAATACATATTTGCAAATAAACTAAAAAAAGTAAAAAAGGACTTTTGGACCGCACAAAACTCCAACAAGCGAACTTGAGTCAACGACCTCAAAAGCGTCATTCTTATATCGGCCGCATTTTGGTAGAAACGAAACAAACGAACATATATTTGTCTCTATCTAACACGTGTCAATTGCCATTCATTTCGTGTGATGAATTCCTGATTATCTTATTCTTTTTTCGAATTTCAAATTTGTGTGCGTTCACTCACATTAGTTTAATGCGTGTGTGCGTTCTGAATATGAACGAGGCTGTAAAGTTGTGTCAAAAATTATTATTATTTATTAAATTTTTAATCTCAATATTAGTTTTTCTATATTAAAATAATCGTTTGAGCTATAATTATTATTAAAATTATATTAAAAGTAAAAAAAAAAACAATAAAAAATCGAATCAAATTTAACATTGTTTTCATTATTATTTTTGATAAATATATTTTTTTATTATACATACTCCTGCGTTGTTTAAAAACATCTTAAATTTTTATCAAAATAGGTTTAGTGACTTAGCCGTAACAATAAAATGTATTTACGATAATAAATTATATCAAGGATGTTTTGTGGTAAATTTATTCTGAACGCTTCCTTTAGCAATCGGATGTGTTCTTTGTTCAATTTTTAAATGTGTGTGTGACAGTTTTATGTAACTGCATTCGAAATTTAAAATACATTGAGTTAGGTCATGATCGCGCGCTTCAATGTGTGCGCGGTATTGGTCGGTTTTGGAATTCTAAATTTAAAACCGGATTTGGTGGATTTTGTTTTGTTTTTTTATATTCCTGTCGCGTCCGTTTAAGTTTTTATTGGTCAATTTGAATTTAGAAAACTATTGCCATTGGTCGTTTTCAAATAGAAATCTGCCTAATGTTTTTTATACTGTTTTAGTCTTAAAATTTTTGGATGTAATCGTTTTATACCTATACATCTTATAAAAGAGATGTTTCAAATTTTTTTTACATACAAATAATACAATGATTCAAATATATATTTTTTTAATACTTAGTCAACACAATTTATTTATTACACGCGCCAGTAATTCATTAATTCACTAGTCATATTTACAAGAAACACTAAAAAATTCAACCTATGGCATCAAAAGTTCACAAACAGCTAAAAATAACCGCAAAAACGTGGAAAAAGAACAATAATCAAGTGAATTATTCAAAAAAACTAGTGACGAAATGTCACTGACCATCTATACGAGTTGCTTGACATAGGGCTTCATGCCGTCCCTTTCGCACGTTACACAAAAGCGAATAGATTTATCAATTTACGATCATTTTATTAAAATATCGCTCAAATAAAAATTTAACAAAACTTTAAGCCGCATAAAATTATTACAATTACATTATAAAAACTAAAATTTATATTATACACTAAATATGATCATTAAATGGTCCTATATCTGTCCTTGTCATGCTTCTTATTTTCGCTTATAAAAACTTGCGCAAGAGTCGACGACCGGCGACAAGGCCGCGTCGAATTCGCTGCCAGCGTTTGGCCAATGTAACAAGAGTTTTTCACATCTAAAATGGATCATAAGTTCTGAAATAATTCATATCCGCTCTTACTGTGGTACTATCTTGTAATAAAACAGATTTTTACAGATATGTATGGACAAAAAATTAATACTAATAAAATATAGTAAATAATTATTTAATACATTTTGAAATATATCTTATTTAATTTTTTATATTAAATATATTATACTAATAATTAGGGTAAGTATTTATTAATAACCGAAATTATTTGTGTTATTTTTGCATTTGTTTTTATTTATTTTTTTGCACGATTTATATCACCGCTCACATCTCCCAAAGGTTAGCTGGTAGAAAATGCCTAAATGCATTATACAATAAAGAATTTATTATTATTATTAAGTTTCGAATGTAAATCGTACCTACCCCGAAGCTCTTTTTGCAAATTAGGTTCTGATGATTGCGTCACAGAGTTTATTTCATCGTCAAAGTTTATTTCATCATCAAAGTTTATTTCATCATCAAAGTTTATTTCATCGTCAAAGTTTATTTCATCTGATTGTTTGACTTTAGTTATTTATTTATTTACTAGTTCTTCATCAGATCACAGATCTAATAAATGGAAAGAAAAAATGGGGATTATATTTTGTGGAACTAAAATTAATCACACACTGGGTCACATAATATGAAAAAAAAAATTGGACTGTGTGTTGTTCTTCTTCTTAGACCGGCATAATGGAGGTGAATTTGCTTGTTATAACCGTACAGCTAGCCCACTTGGTGAAATTTTATTGGAAATAAATTGAGCTTCAAAAATATATCGAGGTATCCATTTTAGGACTCCAAGATAAAAGTAATTGTGTAGATATACTTACATATAGAATGTCAGTGACTTATATTTTATACTTACATATATGTAAGTATATTTATATCTTACAAAACAATTTGGAATAGATAGGAATAAATACGTAGTGTAATTTTGTTTGTTGTTCAATATTACTAACACAAATGTATATTTTTTAAAATTGATATAAGCTAATATAAGAATTTTAAACTTTAATTATTTGCCATTTAAACTAGATTCCTATCGGCTTAATTTAGAAATATTTATATATACATAAATAATATTTAAACTTGTAATTAATACCTATTTTTTATGTTACTTTAAATTTTGTATAAACTTAACATCCAATTCTACATAAAAAAATAACACAGCGAAAATTTTTAAAAAGAAGTCTAAAAACCGCAAACAAAAAAAACCGCCATACAAATTATCTAACACAAAAACAAAATGAAATGTTACATAACACAAAAAGATACAATCGAAAAAACTGACCTAACCTAACACAATAAAAATTGGGCGTACAAAAAAAAGGGAACCAAATGTCAATGACCTTAAACACACACACAGACACACGCAATAAGTACTCATATATAGTATGTACGAAATTCGCCTGCATACATTCATTATGCGCGGGCGCAATTTTATACAAGATACTGACATTGTTCGGATTTATCCTGCGATATTAATTTTCTTTTTAATTTGGTTCTTTCTAAAATTATTTTACACTATAACACGTCCAAAAAATACGTTATATTTAATTAATTATCTACGAAATTTTTATGCGACAAACAATCAAACAAACAAGGATAATTAATTGCCTATGAAGTTACCGCATAATCGATTGCTAATCATCGCATTGGGAATTCCTTATCCTGAGATGTCTACACCAAAATAATTTGCCAAAGACAAACAGTGTCTTAGTAAATAAAACAAAACTTCATCTTGTAAAATATACTAACTTAAACCTCATAAATAAAAAAAAACAACAAACCAACAATATTTTTTTATAGTATAAGATAACAAAAGGCGAACTTAATACCTTTAGGCATTTTCTGCCAGTTAATCTTTGGATAATGTGAGCGATGCTGTTGTAAATAGTACAAAAAAATAAAATAATACAAATAAATACAAAATAATAATATAAATAATTGAATAAGATATTTTACAAAATATATTAAATTATTAATTATATCAGAGGATCTTGTTCTTCTGTTTATTTATTAAGTGCTTCAAAATTCGAACAACTTATTTCTTAAAACTATTGTTTTTTTTTTAAATACCTTTATCCGAGGAATATAAGCTCTTGTATACAAAACAGACGCACCGCGCGGCTCCACATACCAAAAGTGCGGGGGAGGGGAGCAGCCGAATTGCAACTTTTTGGTCGTTGACTGAGACAGTCAAGGCCACGGCCAACTGTCATTACCTTCCTTAACATTTCACATTTTTAAGGATTTTATACATTGAGACAGATATTTATTTAATATATCTTTAGTGGCTAATAAAAGTAAATTATTGTTTTAGGCTTGTGTTGTTTTCGTTCTGTTAATATAATAGTTTGAGTGGTTGAGTAAAACCCCACTGTATTATTCTTCTTCTTTTATTAATGACCTTATATATCTATTAAAGACAATTCTGCCAATGTCGAGTATTACGACAGCAGTCCAATAAGAAATTATAAAATTTTAATCCACACGCAAACCGTCATGACAAAAAAAAATCCACCACTTTATTAAACACGTGATTTTTATTTAACTATAATAAGTAATTAATATAAAATTCTTTTTGTGGATTAATTTGAATATTTTTAATTTAGTTTGGAAACGTCGCATAAATAATCAATTGCAATGCTGTGTTAAGCCGTAAAAAATATTTTTTAATACAGTGTTACCTCGACATACGAGTTTAATTCGTTCCGTAACCTTGCTCGTATCTCAAAGCACCGTATGCTGCTGCAAATGTAGATCGAGGCGCGTGTTGGGGTCGTGTGCAGCGGTGAAGTGTGCGATTCCTCGCATCTCAAAGCAAAATATCGCTCGTATCTCAAAACACTCGTATATCGAGGTACCATTGTAGTTGAATTAGGTTTGCTCATAACCTAAAGTAACACTACAATATTTATTTGTTTGTTTATGCATGCGTGTGTGTGTGTGTGTGTGTGTTTTTAATGTAAATTATATTAACACTAGATTTACGGGACGCGTCAATTTGACGCATTTTGACGTTTATCACAGAATTACCAAAAACTGTTTAAATTTTTATTTTATCTCTTTGTATGACTTTTATTCATTGATCGAGGGAAATATATATTGAAGTCTATTTTCTTTAAAAGTGTTGAATTACTAAACTTGTCTATGTGGTATGTGTGTTTTAGTAGAAGTAGGTATATAGAAAACGTCCGTAAACCTAGTGTTAAAATGTATCGTTGCCTTAATAATAAAAGTGCAATGATATCATGTGGGACAATAAACTCTGTCCGAAAAACAACGCCCTTTTTGATTTCCGCGAAATGACACATACCGGCTTCTTTGTTTATGTATTTTAAATTTGTGTGCGTAATTCTTTGCTTTAAGGTCGAGTTTTTGATTTAATGCGCATTGTAATAAGGTTATAAGAGACATTGATGGCCTTAACACATTCAAAAAGAATCTCAATGTATTTCTAATAAATAAGTGCTATTATAGATGCTGACATACAAGCCAAGCTAAAATACAAGAAACATCTTGATACTAACTATCTTCAACTGACTAACTAACCAGAATTTTAATATTGTTTTTTGTTTGTTATTTTTTTTTTCTTCTTACATCTATTTGGTTCTTGTTTTTTTATTTTTATGTATTTTTGTAATTTTATCAGAAGTGTAGTATCTATCCCTTTATCACCTTGAGCATGCCGTCCTATCCTATAATTAAGATTTCATTTAGTTTATATAATAGTAGTCCTTTTTATAATATGTAGTTTTAATGTAATTTTGTAGGTAGGCTTTATAAATAAATAAATAAATTATTCTCTCGTTTATTATACTTGTATAATGAAAGGAGACGGTAAATTTCATTAACTTCTTCAGGGGTGATTTTTCATGGTGAATAAAATATGTCTTATTTTTTTTAAAGGAATGCAGTCATTCTAAAAAAATATTACTTACTACTACATATTTTTGGTCTATTTCTTATTCGTAGTAACTGTAGTTAAAAAAACTAAACGTCCACATATGTGGTCAAGGGCGTGAAGAGAGTAAATCGGCATAGTGGAAGCGATGTCATGGACCGTTTTAGCTGTTATAAAACAGCACTAGTGACCGTTGATATGCCTAGGTAAGTCCTAGGACTTAGGTAGCAAGGTAGCAAACACCTGTCGGCAGATGTTTTTTTCTAAATGAAGCTAAAAGGTTAAAGTAGGTATAGCTATTACTAATTTTTTTATAAACTGTATTTTAGTATGAAGCATTTTTAGTTCTGCGCGTTACCAATAGGTTCGCATTTATTCGCTCTATATTTAAATAATTTTTTTACTAAATAGCTGTGTTTTTAATATTAATTTTGAAAAGGTTTTTTTAACATGAGGGTTTACGTGTGAATTAAAATTTTATAATTTCTTATTGGGTTACTGCCCGAATATTGGACATTGGCAGAATTGTCTTCATTAAACATCTGAGGCCATTAATAAAAGAAGAGTATTAAAATTCACAGTTTAAATGTTGACTGTTCTAGTTTCAGTGATTAGTAAAGAGGATCACAAATGCATGTGCATAGGTGAACTAAAGTGCATAAAGGTGAGATGAACTGTTAAATAGATGAATAAGTGCGAGGTGGGGCGTGGGTTAATTTGGTATAGGCTCGTGTGGGGGTAGTCAGGCGGGTAGACGCGTCTACGCTTCGTACGGTGTTTAGGATACCTTGGTATAGATAGCAAAAAATTTTTTTTTAATTTTCAATTAAAATTATAATCGTACTGTTGGACCTTGTTGGTTATTATACTATACACAAATTAATTTGTATGAATAGTTGCAGTTAAACCTAAAAACGTGTTTTATACAAAACTAACTCCATCTAGTGATAAAATTTAACAATAGTTTTTGTTGAGAATATGAATGTATGCTTGGCCACATGGAAGTCTATCTTGAGAGAGAATATGACTTTGACGTTGTCTTGTTCGGTTTGTCGTGAACGACGTATCAATAAATTGTGTTTACAAATATAAACTAAATATACTCGTTGTCTCATTGCCTGCGATTTCCCCTTTTTATTATAGCTTTATTTATCTGTAAAATATTAAATATTAATAAATTGTTAAAAAAAAGTTCGGCAATTTAACAGATGAAGAAAAAAACATCTACTTTCATTTGTTATTATTAATTTCGGACTCAGAATATAAAAAAAAAATATATTTGCTGTAAAAATACAGTGAGAAGCTAAAATGAACACATTTTTACGTCTGAGACCCACGACCCGGCCAATGGTGATGTGGCATTTTAGATATATTACAATGTCCTGACCTCAAACTAAGACGGCGTAATATCAATAAATACAGCGAATAAATATTTGTTACGTAATTGGGTTCCAATTGTAGTGTGGTTAAATAAAAGATTATTAAATATTAATAATAATAATAATAATAATAACTTGTTACATTATTTATTATAACACGTTCCGTTACACCAATAGAGCAGTTTTTTTCGTCAATATAAATACAAATATAAATGTAAATATAAATTATTATCGATTTGTTTTAGCTGTTGTATACTGGCATTGTCCACTCACATACTAATGTCATAATCGGGAATTGACCCTGAAGCTAATATTCATAAGTTTATTGTAATTTTATTTCTACTAATTTGAATTGTTTTGTTGACGCTACAACATTTATGTTCGTTCAAATGGAACTTTCGATTGGGCAATAACGTGCAGTAAGATGATCACAGTAATTCAATGTTCACGCGCCCTCTGACGTCATAGTTTGAAACTACTGACCAAATTAACCATGAACGTATATGATATGCATATTGGGTTTTATTAATGTGTATTATTCTACGATCTACGAAATAGCAATTTAACGGGAGACCGATTTAAAGTTGTTATTGTGCATAGTTTGTTTGTGTACATTCTTCGTTGTTGTATGGAGAATCTCAGAAACTATTGAGTTAATTAATAATGTTTTTTTTTCTCATAAGAAGAAATTAAAGAAAAAAAACTAAACAAAAAACACATATACTTATTTAATTTTAAATAAAAACTATTAATAATAACTTATAGATGTTTTTTGCGGAATACTCTCGCGTTTACAGAGAAACTAGCCTTTACCCGCGGCTTCGCTCTCATTTAAGTCATTAAATAAGTATCAGAGATCATTTCAATAGAAATGAATCAATATGTTTCCAAACAGCTGAAATTATAGTCAGTTGGAAACTATAGTAAAAAATAAAAAGTATCCTATGTTACTTCTAGTACCTCCAAAAATATGTGTACAAAGTTACATGATGGACAGTTAAGTAGTTGTTGTGTGAAAACGTAACAAACAAACTCACATTCACATTTATAATATTACTAGGGATACCATTTTAGGTCCAACGACAAAACCTATAGGTAAAACCTACTTAGTGCTTTAAGCGTTTCCTGGTTTACGTCCGTCATAAATACAGAGTGCTCGTAACATAACTACCCTCCACATTAGCCCATATACAACGTCTTAAAATAAATATTACGTACTACCCGCGTACAACTCGCAGGTGCCCCACCAAGCCGGCATAGCTGGAGTGACTGCTATTAAGGCTTACGATTTTACAAATATACGCTTAAGGTAGTAATATATTTTTTTACAATTTCTAAACATAAATATATTCAAGGCTCAAACTGATCGGATTTTGTTTCTTTAAAACTCTGTTTGGTTCTTGCAATTCCACAATTATTTTTAGTTCTAAACATTCCAAGTTGTTTCAATTCTTCGTAATTGGCAATTCTGTTCGTAAATATTGATTTTATTATTTATTTATGTCCTGAACGGAGGTGGGATTCGAAGTCTAGACTGCTCCTTAATTCCTATTAATTACGACATAAAACTAAATCCATAAAAATAATTATTTGTACCGACAAAAACTTGAACCTGAGAATTTTCTTTTGGTATTTGTTACTATTTACACCAAAAACTATTTTTTAATAAACAGTCACCCGCATAAAACGGTTTCAGAACGTTCGTCGTGGTTTTATCTCTATGTCAATAAAGAGCGACGTTCGTAAACTTAATTCCAATAAATATTGAAGTAAAATGAAATGGCTATACATCCGTCGTTTCCCCTCGCACGGAAACACACGAACTTTCACGAGAACATCCGACAAGAACTGATAATGTCCGCTGAAAATACTAATGGACTAAACTATGGAATAGCCGGTGGTGAATTTACATGAAGCTCATAAAACGCTGGAGTTGAGATTTAAAAAAGCTATATTATTATTTATTACAAAAGCATTTGAGATAACTCCCTTATTCACCAATAGATGGCATTATTCAAAATGCAACACACATCATTCATTGTTGACATATATTTGAGTTACTGAAAGAAAAAAGACTGTACCAATTATTATTTTGGTTGCATCTGATATAGGTATTTATATGCATGGTATCGCAGAAAGTGAAATTTCTCCATGTAGCATACTCCATGGATCTAATTTATAGTTAAACTTCCTTCTACCTTCTTAGTTCTTTCAGATATTATGATATTTATCATTATCGTAACAATGAGTGATTCATAACTGATTAGCGCCATCTATCCGTTAATAGCGGAGTCACTTCAACGATAATAAAATCGTAAATGAACAGTGCCCTATCCAATATTTATCACATCCATGTAACCTATTTCTATTGAAAAATATCGTTGTTATTAAACGCGTAGTTGTTGAGGCCTAAAACATGGTATATTTACATTTTACTGTCCCAGTGTGTCAACGTGAACAGACTGATTTCTGTTTATATAGATTTTTTTTTAATTGCCATATCTCTAAAAGTAGACGTCTTAGTTCTTTTAGAATATGAAATGAAATATATTTATTTTGCATGAAACATCGGTACAGGGATACAAATTAATAACATAATACAGTTTCACATGTCTCACCAATTGCTTGGCGTGCAAAAAAAAAATTAATTAATGAATAACAGAATGTCAATTTATAATTATTCTTTGTCAATTTTTCTTATATTTATATAGGTTATATAAATATGATATGAAAGATATTATATAATATGAATTTTAATTCTCTTTTTTTTCGAAATCGCTATATCTTGTAAAGTAGATGTCTTAGGTGGGTAGTAGAATAATTTTGTTTAGTAACATTAGCTCTTTTATATTTATATTTTTTCTGTCCAAAAATCCAGAGGTCGCTCGCGGTCGGAGCCGAAGGCAAAACCCTAGTTGAATATTATAAAGTTATAACAATAATAAATACGTAGATATTTGTTTTGGTTCTGAGTATTATATGAGACTTGTTTTGTTTGTCCTAATATCCACGTGTCATGGGATTACCCAGTATATGGAACACCTAATAATAATTTTCTTAAATACATTTTTCATATATACCATTCATTACACAAATATACCTATACATATGTACCAACAGTATGTATGTATGTATATGTTTGAAAAGGAATTAATTTTGTAGCATGAAACCTACTTTTAAGGCTTCAGTGTGTAGTTAAGTCAATTTATTTCGCGAGCTTCTATTGGCAGTAGCTTTACTTGTATATGTATATATTTATTTATATTATTTTAAATTTAGGACTTGTCATTTTAAAATATCATAGTTAGTGCTGACGTCAATCAAATTTTGACATAAAACACATTCCAATTTTAAAATAAAACAAAAGAAAAGAGAAATCGTTACTAATTTTAAAATTGAAAGATATTTACTTTAATATCGCTGCGTTTTATTAACAGATCGGAACCAAAACAGTTTCTTATTAGTTTCTGAGATAAACACACAATAACACACACAATAACATCTCTTTGCTGTAAAATTACGATTTCGTAAATCCTTTTTCGTTAATAGAGCCAGGCGATTTGTGGATCATTCTTTAATATTCCTGGAGAAGCATACAAAGGACAAAAATATGCCGCGAAATTGTCTAAAAAAACATCAATATTTTATCAAACAATTCGCTAATATCGACTTTTACAAACAAATGTAAAAATAATAACAAAATTCGTTATGCAATAATCATCCCTATATCTTCATTACAAGTCTAAAATTCCTATCAAACTTTACGTGTGACTTATGATCTTTTTAATTTAAATATAAAAGATGATTTGAAATTGTAATTCAAATAAGTTACAACTACAATTAGTGTATCAAGGGATTATAGTCTATAAAAGCATATAAAAGCGTTAGTATTAGATAGACATTTGCTTGTATTTTTTAGGTAGTTCAAACGTTTGTTATTATTATTCATATGATTTGTGGTTTGGTCCAATGTTAGTTTGCGATGTCAAGGGCCTTCCGGATTACTTCATATTAGTTAATATATTTACGACTGCTCCTAACTGCGACGGGTAGGCACAATACTAAGCAACAGTCGGCTTCACTATACCGGCTTCAGCCAACAAATATTACATTGGTAGTGGGCCAAATTTTAAAGAGATTTGAATAATAAATAATTGGATCATGATCACTCTAAAATTAAATGAAATATTTTTTTTTTTCAGGATTACTGCTGGTTAGCCTTGTGGCTGTTACAGTGGAGCGGAATAGGGTGGAAGAGGCTGAACTAATTTTGCCAAAAGAGTGGGATTGAAACTAGACCTGGATGAAGCCCTGGCTAGTAACAGTGGAGGATAAAATATAATAATAATAACTTATATTTATTTTTATATGCAAAGTATATTTTGTCCGTAGTCAAACCGATTGACGTTCTTAAACAACAGTGGCGCCATCTATCCGTGAAATAAAATATTATTATTATTTTTTAAATAAATGACGTCATTGAATATATATATTTTTTATAAATATGCACTTCCAAAGTGTCTGCCTCGCCTATTTTCTCAAATATGAGGCATAGTATAACATTTATTAGTTTAATTGTATGCTGTGGAATTGTTTAGGAATTGTAAATAATACAGTTTGGGACAACTTGGGATGACTTTTCTCACTAGATCTTTCATTTTAAACTAGAATAATATAAATATACCGATAAAATGATAAAAAGACCCGGTGATATGATTTTTTGCCATATTTACGTGCACACTGTAAAAATATCGACTAGAGCAGTGGTTCCCAAAGTTAACTGGGCTCCGATTCATGTAGCAAATATTTCCAATCCTAGGACTTCCAACCTTTTGACTGTCTTAAAAAATGCAGGTATAAATAGGTAATGCTCAGAGATTCCCTAGTAGCGAGTAGCGGAACTACTTAATGCCGTCTTATTTATTCTAATTGGAATTAAAAGCGAAATGAAAGTTGTTCTATTAAGACATATGTAATACATATTACAAATTAGGACCCACTCAATTTCTAGACTAGACAACTTCTAGAAAAGATGCCGTTTCTTTAACCATTAACTACTGAGGTGGGAGCCTCTCAGGTTTTGGGAAAATAAAATTTTTGAATCACTCTAATTAGTTAATTTGTTGATTTTGAAAAATAATTTTATTTATTCTTGCTGATTTATGAGCTCATGTGATTTTTCCAAAAAATGCTAAGTGTTTTCTAAACTTTGAAATTATAGTTCACGTTTATTAATTAAATAGTTAGGACCCATGAACACTGTATTTGTAATCTTTTCCAACAGTGCCGGTGTCGTCCACACCGTCCGACATCTCGCATAATTTCTCGGTACGTCCAGACTGACTTATCTAACAATTAACATGTTATTTGGATTATAATAATAAAGGTCCTTTTAATATATCGTATTAATGTAAAATTGTAGGGAATGTCTATACTGTATAATGTATATACATTATACTAGCGGTTCGGTACGTGCTTCGCTACGTATAAATTGAAATATTAAAAAAAATATATTGGAACATCAAATTCATGCATCAAACAGCATAAATGACATAAAAAGTTTCAATGACTGTCAACACTGAAAATAGTTTCAATTTGACAGCACAATCCGCCATTTATTGAATTAATTTGTTACAAAAAATGTAATAAATGAAGAACCGCTCTACCAATTTTGTGCAAACTTCACATAAACCATCTACTAAATAGTCCGAACAAAGCCTAAACATTTGGTTTGGATAGGTGGGCCCGTTCTTGAGTTATAAAATTACAACGAAAAGTGCCATTGATTTTTATATACATAGATATACTCATGTATATGTCCTTATATGCACTTATACTCGCGTACAAACGTACAATATTTGTTATGAATGAAATTAACAGCCATGCGCGTGTCACTACGTATACAATTCCACCGGAACCAATGTATCTATGCTAGAAACTCTAGCTTATACTAAATGACATGTCTATTCACCATCATTGTTTATTCTCTACCGCATGCGGGATGCGGGAGATTTCTGGAATACTATAGCGGTTTCACTATAACGCGAAATTCAAATTTATTATTAAATAACGCAAAAGAGTGCGTATAAACATAATGTAGTCATCAACTTCTCTATGGTCGCGGGAATTTCAGTTAACGCGATTTTTCGGGAACGCATCCCTCGCGTAAAGCGGGGCATTACTGTACCTATAACATTTGTATTTGGGGAATTACTAACATTGATAGATACGACTAGAAAATATCTAGTTAAATTCGAGATATTTCGAAAATCAAAACGAAAGGTTGCAAAACTATCGAAAAATGTATTAAACTATAAATAAAATCCGTTTTTCTTCATTACATTTTCTCTGACATTTCATACGTCAAACCATTCATAATTCAAACATATATAATGTAGATTGCACTTCCAACAAAATTTGATTAATGCAACCAAAATAAATGCGATAGTAGCACCCATAAAATCGAAAACCTTAATTACTGTTAACTAACTGTCATATTTCTTCGTAACGTGCGAAGTCGTTAGCTATTACTAGTTAACTATATCTATGACTAGAAGCAGTAAAGGTTGAATAAACCGGCTCACACTCCACTGTGTCACCGGATATAATGTGGGGTGACCTTGCATGCACGGTTTAGAGCACACGTTCGCAGTTTAAACATCTGTGTTACTGCTGGAATATTCGAAATTCATTAGCTCCATTACCCTTGTCCCCCCCCCCCCCCCCTCCCCCCTCCTATACCTAGTGTGACGTCAAATATTTTATAATTACAACTAGAACTTATGAAATTTCATTTCCATTTAAGTTATTTTTTCAATAAAATCAATATCAAATCAAACATAGATATGAAAATTAACGAAATTTAGGACTCCTCCCCTCCTCTTGTCACACTTTGTTGACCCTCCCCCCTTATAATGTGTGAAGTAATTTATGGATTATTAGGTTGCAAAACAGACAAGCTATTAAACGACTAGAAAGAAAAAAGTAGACTGTATTTGGTGGAACTAAACTGTGATCCAAAATTAAGCACGCACTGCAACATATTACATAGTTTAAAACAATTGCATTATTATACTACATCCCTACTAATATTATAAATGTGAATGTGAGTTTGTTTGTTATGTTTTCACGCAACAATTACTTGACCAATCATCATGAAACTTTGTACACATATTTTTGGAGGTACAAGTTTCCAATTGACTATAGTTAGTATGATCTCTGATACTTATTTAATGACTTAAATGCGAGTGAAGCTGCGGGTAAAAGCTAGTAGTACATAATTATAATATATAATGACATCATTATTGACGTCAAACGTAATGAATTTTTTAAATTTAGAAGGTACATAGATTTAAATTAAAATAAAACGGTATACAGTAATACCCCGCTTTACGCAACCCCGCATTCAAATTTCGCGTTTAATTGCCCCGCATTACGCGAAAGAGTGCGTATAAACATAATGTAGTGATCAACTTCTGTATGGTCGCGGGAATTTCAGTTTTTTCCGGAACGTATCCCTCGCGTAAAGCATGGCATTACTCTATACCTATTCAAAATATTACATTATTATGAAACACAATTTAAATGTTGTCCTAATAAAATCCAACCCATAGTCGTCCTAGTGTTGTGGGATGCCGCTGCAGTGAAAGTAGGGGCTCAAACCGCTTGCCCAATTAGTCAAGAAAGCTTCATACCCGAAACAGATACTAAATTTCTCTTCGTGTCTTGAGGACGGGCTCCCAAATCGAAGCCTTCGTAGATTTTTGTCTAGCTTTCCCTTACATTTATTTATTAAGCCTCCCAATAAAATTATAATAATACAATGGAAATGCACCTTTACAATGCAATTTTAATTATAGGATAGGACAGCATGCTCAAAATAATTGAAGACAGTGTTAGTTTTAAGAATTCATGAAAATAACAATTGTATAACGCTCAACAAAATACATAATTTAGATTTTATGAGAATCACAACTAAAATTTATTTATTAACTAGCTTTTACCCGCGATTGCGCTCGCATTTAAGTCATTAAATAAGTATCAGATCATTTCAATAAAAATGGATCAATATGATTCCAAACAGCTGAAACTACATATAATCAGTTGGAAACTAAAGTAAAAAATAAATATATTTTTTTAATAAAAAGTATCCCATGTTACTTCTAGTACCTCCAAAAATATGTGTAGTTGTTGCGTGAAAACGTAACAAACAAACTCACATTCACATTTATAATATTAGTAGGGATGACAACAATAACAACAACAAAAACCACAATATTTTAGTAATTAAAGTAGGATTAACTGATTTCAATTGTTTCTTGTATTTTGATTTGTTATTACAAAAAGCATTTATTTATTATTATTTATTATTTTATTGTGTTTATTAATAAACAATTAAACAAGAAAATAAACAATTTTAACACATATTTTAAACAACCTCCGTGGCGTAGTGGTATGCACTCGTACGTTAGTTAATCTGTTATGTAAAAGTCAACGAAAACAGCTATTATTTAATACTATGATATTTGTTTTGGGTCTCGAAGTTCTATGTTTGCGTTGGCTTGTCCTGATATCTATGATACATGAAATGACCAATAAAATTAAGTTTGTCTTAAAAATGCTAGGATTTTTTCCGAACTGAAATGTAGAATTGGGATCAAACCCGGGACCTCCGCCTAACAAACAACATAGAGACGGTAATTCAGTAATAAAAATTGCAAAGAAAATACAAAATTTAATTTACTTTTCGTTGTTGATCTCGCTGTACAGTCAGACGCGGTCATTTTTCGCTAGTAATTATAACCATATATCTATGTCCATTCGTAATGTAGCAATATTTTTGTCGCTGACTGTAGACAGACAGTATTTATTGTGGATTTCTAACGAACTTTACACTAACAAAGACGGAAGTAGTCATTTGACTGAATATAACCTTTTGATGCTTCTGATTTTTATTAATATTGGGCAGTCATTTGACCTATTGTTTGTAGGTAGGTAGGTAGGTAGATAATTTTTTTTTGTTCAGTAACATACCGACAAGCTTACTATTATTCCAATGAGACTGTAAAAACAAGAATATGTTTTCTCTTATGAACAATTAAAATTAATATATACTAAAAATATGATATTTATTTGGTATCTTGGTATTATATGTGATAACAGGATTTCCTTGTTCATCATAGTTTGGGGTCAGGGCTTTGCATGTATCGCCGGGTCCTATGAACTTGGTGGGATCTATAAAATTCCATTTTAACAGGAGAGCGATTTAAAGTTGTTATTGTGCATACTTTGTTTGTATTATCTCAGAAACCATTGAGAAAATGTTATTTGTTTTTTCATTAGATGAAGAATTCTATTTTGAAGGTATTTCAACAAAAAAAAATTAGTTCCGTTTATGTTAATAGGATCCAGTCATAAATTTGTTGTTGTTTTTTAAATATATTATAAAGAATGGAAGTCAGCTAGCAATAACTCGTAACGTCCGCTAAAATTCCCATGCTATTGTCTTTTGTTATTTGATTGGTTAAAATTGAATGAATAGAATTCTAAATTTAAAAAACTCCTATTTACAATTCTAATCGCGTTTATTTGTTGCACGCACACAAACAAATGAAGTGTGTCTATGTGTGCGTACGGGTATATAGTTTTTGTCATCTTAAACACGAAACCCCCTATGTTAAGAATTTATTAATTTAAAATAATTAAATATTACATTATTATTTATTAGGCATTTGTGTACGTGTAAGCCGTTTAGTATAAATTAGAATATTGATAAAGTTCGAAGTTAATCGCTTACTTCTATTGTCTTTAGTGACTTCATTTTCACCTAAACCATATACAATACTCTCACATACAAACACTGAACTGATCCTGAAATGAATTCCTAAGGCGCTCTCCACTCTCCAATCTGCGTTTTTTCATATTATAAATAATATTATTTATTATAACGAGTTATAGGTATAAATTGATTTTTACATTAAACATTTACAAAAAGGAATAAAAACCTAAAATTAAATTAATGCTTCAATCAATCAAATGCTTCCTAGGTAGGTTTGATTGCAGCAATGAGTTTAAAAATAGTTAAATTAAGTTCGAAAATAATTTCAGAATTTATTCTATAAAAATGAATTAAATAAAAAAACAAGACATCTGACCTTTTATTTTAGTCAAAAATTAGTAGCGTCTATTGGTGTTTACGCGTGTGTGTGTCTAATACAAGCTCCCCTACTCGAGCGCAACCAAAATTTGAACAACGTCTTCTGATTGGTTGATTGGATAATAGATGGTTTTTTTTTTTAAACCGGTTTTGAAAGAAGGCAATGGTTTATTGTTTAAGTGGGGATTAGATGTTATTTTTATTGGACGTTAGAATTGTGTTAGATATTTTTTATTATTTGGTACGTTTCTAGGTATATCGAAATGAAATGAAATGAAAATAGTTTATTAGCATAGACACTAAAGGCGTGCGCTTGCTCATCGTTATACTCTACAAGGGCTTCGAAAAGGCGTATGACGAAAAGACCACAAGAAACACGTCAATCATAGCCAGTACATAAAATATATAGCAAAAAAACTGAATTTTAACTCGAAAAAAAGTTAATTAGATCAGATCCATATAATGATATCGGCTATAGGTGTTAATAATTTTTTTACGTTCCAAAATTAATGAAGACTGTATGTAGTACTGTCAGTGAATGAAAAGTAGAATTTAATAGATATAGTTTGAGCGGGAACTGGCGTTTATTATCAACGAGCATTTGGCCATGGCCTACTAGTGTTGTGAATCGAAGGTCTAGGATTCAAAACAAGTTGCAGCAATTACTAGGCACTAAATTATATTGATACTTCATAAACTTATTTCGACATAAATAGCTTGAGTTTTTAATAAACATTTAAAAGGAGAAAAAACAATAAAAATCTTAGGCGACTTACTATTGCGGGATCTAACGCTGGAGGAAGCTGAGTCGTGGTGTCGCGCGGCGGAGGCGGCAGGCGACCAAGCTGGCGCTGTGCGGGTGACGCCGGCCCCCGAGATGGAGGCCGCTGCGGTCAGCACGCGCTCAACTTCACACACGGCGCGAGGGCGAGGGGCTCGCAGGAACGAGCGCGCTCAGCGTTGTGTTAAGTGTGATGGTGTTCATGCCAAATACAGATGTCCCGCGTTTCGAGTTAAGTGCCACAAATGTGATAATAGGGGGCATTATGCTAAGTGTTGTGAGAAAGTACTGCGAAACACGCACGAAGTAGATCATTCCGGGAATGAACTGGAACAACTCCTAGTCGATAATATCGAGGTAAATAGTGTGAATTCTAGGGGTTGGCATCAAACTTTATTGGTCAATGGGGTCAGTGTGTCATTTAAATTAGATAGTGGGGCCGACGCTTGTATTATGTCAATGGGTAGTTTCAAATCGGCCGGTTTTAGTACAAATTTACTGACGCCGACTAGCGCCATCTTACGGGAAGTTAGTAAACAAATCCACCACCTTTACTCCCATATTTTTAGTTATGACAACCCATTATAAACTTTGATAACTTTCAAAACCATATCTTATTGGTTGATGAGTCACTCTGCCTGAACGTGTGACGTAATTACCCCCGTTATAAGAATTGCCTGACTGTGGCGATTTACTGATTGGGACGAAATCGTTATCATCGTAGTATCGTTCCTGTTCCCTGTTATGCGAATAGTTATCGAGTATAATTTGTTGCCTATTTCTTCTTATTGTGCGCCCATCAGTGGTTTTCAACCAATATGAGCGCGGCGTATCAGCGATGGCATGCACTATTGCTGGCACCCATACTCCACTCGCAGATGCGCCTGCGCGAATACGGACCTTATCTCCTGGACTTAAACATTTTAATTCGCGTGTCCCTTTATTGTAATTGTTTGTAGTTTGTTCACTTCTTAAATCACGAACGCGTTTAATATTTGACAAGTTTGGTATTTCGGGCTTCAGCAACCTGTTAGACATTGGCAACCGGGTTTTTAATCGTCGTCCCATTAGTAATTGTGCTGGTGAATATTGCTCTCCTGTTATTGGTGTATTTCTGAAGTTCAATAATGCTAAATAAGGGTCCGATTTTTCCAGTGCAGCTTTCTTTAACAAATTTTTTACAGTTCTGACATTTCTCTCTGCGAGCCCGTTAGATCTAGGGTAATGAGGAGAACTAGTTGTATGATCGAACTCCCAGTGATATGCAAACTTCTTGAACTCTTCAGATGTGAATTGTGTGCCGTTATCAGAAATTACTTTTTTCGGTATTCCATATCTTGAGAACGTCGCCTTAAGTTGATTTATGACAGTCTTACTTTGTAGATTTGACAAAGTGAGGACCTCCACATACTTTGAGAAGTAATCAACTATTAGTAAATAATATTTTTCATTGTATAGAAATATGTCTGTGGCCACCGTTTCCCAGGGCTGCATAGCTGGTGGATGCGGCGTGAGCGGCTCCCTCGGTTGTTCATCCCGGTATGTCGCGCACGTGACGCAGGCACGCACGTACTTTTCGATGTCCTCTGACATGCCTAACCACCATACTAATTCCCGTGCCCTGCGCTTACATTTTTCAATTCCTAAATGACCCTCATGTATTCTGTTCATGATGTCATTTCTCATGCACTGTGGTATGACTATCCTATTGTTACGAAACAAAATTTCATTGACTACATGAAACTCATCTTTTAAGTGCCAATATCTTCTTACTTCAGGACTTGCTTTATGTTTATTATCCGGCCAACCATTCTGGTAATAATTCATTATAATACATGATATTTTATCATTTTTTGTTGCGTCTTTTATTTTATTTAAGTTATTATTTGTGAAGCAGGTATTTTTGTAAAAAAGATTGACATGATTTTCGACGTTTTCTATGTCGCTTATTTCTTCTACGGTCGCCGACCCGCTCGGCGCTCGTGATAGCGTGTCCGCCACAAACATCAACTTGCCAGGCACATATTTAATAGTTAGGTTATATTTTTGCAATTGTAGAAGCATTCTCTGTAGTCTAAGGGGCGTATCTTGAAGACATTTCTTGAATATGGCTTCAAGGGGCTTGTGATCAGTCTCAACTAGTACATTTTCGTGCCCATAAATGAATTGATGAAATTTTTTGCAGCCATATACAATCGCCAGGAGCTCCTTTTCAATTTGGGCATATCTGGTCTCCGCCGATGAGAGAGTACGCGCACCATAACTCACTGGACGTCCCTTCTGCATCAAGCATGCACCCAGGCCGTATGCACTGGCATCAACTGACAGCGTCACTTCGTCGTCGGGCGCGTAGTACCTCAAAGTTGGTGCGTTGGCGAGATGATGTTTTACAATGTTGAATGCATCCTCTTGATACTTGAGCCATTCAAATATTACATTCCGCTTGAGAAGTCTCCTCAGTGGCTCCACGGTATCTGCATAGCGGGGAATGAAACGTGACAAATAATTTGCCATTCCCAAAAACCTCTCGAGCCCTTTTTTATCACTAGGCGATGGCATGTTTTATAGCTTCAATACGCTCTGGATCTATCCGAATACCATTCCTGTCAAATATGTGACCTAAGAATTTTATACATGTCGCGCCTAATATACATTTATTGCGATTAAACTTAACGCCGTTCTCAGCTGCTCGGCGCAACACTCGCTCCAACCGCGCGTCGTGCTCTTCCTTCGTGCGCCCATACACCAACAAGTCATCTATAAACAATTCAACACCTTCATCATTAAATATTTTATACATGGCATTATGAAACACTTCTGATGCACTGCTTATTCCAAATGGCAACCTTAGAAACTTGTATCGTCCAAACGGCGTAGCAAAACAACATAAATTGGAGCTAGTCTCATCCAGAGCTATCATGTAAAATCCGTTGCTCGCGTCTAGATGTGAGAAGTATTGTGCGCCAGACAAACTAGACGTAATTTCTTCTATTGTTGGTAACTGGAAGTGACTCCTTTTTATGGCTCTGTTTAGGTGTTGTGGATCGAGGCAGAGTCTTATTTTTTTATCAGGTTTCTCCACAAGAACTATATTAGACACCCAATCAGTCGGTTCATCGACGCGTGATACTATACCCAATTGTTGCAAACGATTCAATTCATCTAATAATTTCGGCCTAAGTTTAATCGGCACCTTCCTGGCGCTTCTTACAACGGGAGGCACGGACTCATCAACTATGATTTTGTGTTCCCCGGGTATGCGGCCTACTCCTGAAAATATAGATTTATACAACTTGAATAACACATCGTAGTCATTATTACAAAGCATCTCATTGATTCTTATTATTAAATTTAATTTTTCACAAGCATTACGAGACAATAGATTATTGCAATTTACATTTAATACGAATACTTTACATTTAATTTTAAAATTTTTATGACATATTTGCGGCGTAAAATAGCCTGCTACTGGTAATACTTGTTTACTAACTTCCCGTAAGATGGCGCTAGTCGGCGTCAGTAAATTTGTACTAAAACCGGCCGATTTGAAACTACCCATTGACATAATACAAGCGTCGGCCCCACTATCTAATTTAAATGACACACTGACCCCATTGACCAATAAAGTTTGATGCCAACCCCTAGAATTCACACTATTTACCTCGATATTATCGACTAGGAGTTGTTCCAGTTCATTCCCGGAATGATCTACTTCGTGCGTGTTTCGCAGCACTTTCTCACAACACTTAGCATAATGCCCCCTATTATCACATTTGTGGCACTTAACTCGAAACGCGGGACATCTGTATTTGGCATGAACACCATCACACTTAACACAACGCTGAGCGCGCTCGTTCCTGCGAGCCCCTCGCCCTCGCGCCGTGTGTGAAGTTGAGCGCGTGCTGACCGCAGCGGCCTCCATCTCGGGGGCCGGCGTCACCCGCACAGCGCCAGCTTGGTCGCCTGCCGCCTCCGCCGCGCGACACCACGACTCAGCTTCCTCCAGCGTTAGATCCCGTCTCCGCAGCAATCGTTCCCGTAACTGTCTGTCTGCGATGCCTCTTATTATTTGAGTCAGTATCAAACTGTCTCGTAATCCGCCGAATTCACAACTTTTACTTTTTATTCTTAGCGCCGCCAAGAATTTACTGAAGGTTTCATTCGATTGGTATGTTTCGAAAAATATGTGACGCTCGAAGTTAATATTTTTATGAGGATCGAGCCTTGCCTTGAATTTTGCACACAAAGAAGTGTAATTGTGTTTTTCACTTTCACTGAAGTCCAATTCTTCATATATTTCATGGCCATGTTTGCCAATTGTGTGCAGAAATAATGCGAACTTTTCTCTGCTGGCGGCTTCCTCGCGCCCTGATGCGATCAAATACCAGTCGAAAGTCCTCTTCCACACGCGCCAGTTGTCCGCCAAGTTGCCGTCTCCGGCCATCGGCGGCGGTTGTTGAACTGACATTGCATTTTTTGCACCGTTATTACATTGCATTATTATTATTATTACTATTCAATTCTCACTTCTTTAAATCCAATCCCACACCTGACACCATGTAGTGTTTGGGAGCAGTGAAACGACCGTGCATGCTAGATGTCAACTGACTTTTATTTTATTTCACAAGTACCTCCATATTAAAGTAGATGTCTATTTATTTTGGCGATATGAGAGAAATCTTTGGCAGAACTAGATAGCAGGCATTGTTTGAAAGTTTTGCTACGTGCTTGGGCATGCTTCCGATGTCAACGACAAGGTTTAAGCGCTATATTCGAAATTGTACTTCTATTTAATATTTTATGACAACAATTTTCTTTTTTTTATACCAAACCAGTGCATGTATTGTAAACATTGTAAGACCAAAGTACATATAACAAAGTATATCCCTACTTATATTATAAATGTGAATGTGAGTTTGTTTGTCATGTTTCCACACAACAACTACTTAACCGATCATTATGAAACTTTGTACACATAGTTTTGGAGGTACTAGAAGTAACATAGGATACTTTTTATTAAAAAAAAATATTTTTTTACTATAGTTGTTGGCTATCACAACCTCCTTTTGATTTTTATAAATTATATCCTAATAAAAACCGAAAAGCAAAAAGTGGATTTTTTTTTACACGGACTCAAATATATTGCGAAATAGCAGCAATAATAGCTTCCAATTGACTATAGTTAGTATGATCTCTGATACTTATTTAATGACTTAAATACGAGCGCAGCCGGGGGTAAAAGCTAGTGTATATATACCGGCAGACTTATGAAAACATGAAGGCAATTGCCAGCCGATTTACTTATATACAAACTCAGTCATAGTTTCAAATAATAATAAACTAAATTTATTGCCCAAATGGAAAATATTTTCTACCAGTTAGTTAATCATTAATAATGGAATAATAGTACAATATTTATTAGATGTGCTTTCAATGGAAATTTAATAGAGAAATTAACTTGAATTAATTATACGAAATTTAATAGTTTTAAAAGAGCTTAGAAATAAAGTTGGCAAGAGTGTATACGCGAAAGCCGCGCCCCGCCCCTAACGGATGCCGGTCTACTGCGGATGACGGCCAAGGGAACTAAATTTTATAACGGTCTCCTCTACAATTTATTCAGTTGTTGAAAAGAGATTTCTTTTAGTTTTCGTTTGAAAGACTTAATTTCTCGCGGAAGTTGCCGCGCTCTGACTCTTTGTTACATTGTACACTTTTATGCTCAGTTAATTTAACTTGTTATTTTAAAGTGAATTTATGTAGTAATAATAATTAAAAAACAGAACTTTATTAATGCATCTAGACTTGTCTGTAAACCTGAATCAAGTTAAATTAAGGAAATATACAACCCGGTAATGTATTTTCTCGATAAAGTTCACTGTTAGAACAAAACATTGAAGCGATGTTGGTGGATGCGAGAGTGTTCACCTGATCCTCCGTTAATCATACTACGATTGTTGGAAGAGCATTTGGTTGGATAATTCTGGTCATATTCGCCACAACTATGCCAAAACTGCGTAATTTATATTAAAAAATAACATATAAAAAACAAAATCACAATTTTATGATAAAATTTATTATATTTTGTAACATAACGTCAATAAACATTTTTATTAGTT
>JAPWLS010000754.1:0-23782 GCA_028551675.1 Tineola bisselliella | reverse complement strand
CCCATAATAATATTAAAAATGACGTTGGTAGCCAAGAGTGTTGATTTTATAATAACCACGATAGCTGCAAAGGGTTCGAAACTGACTGACTGACTATATCTTTAGTTAGATATAAAAAGAAATATACAAATTCGGTTAAGATATACAGAACATTGCTAAATTATATGAATCTCGTGGGATCCAACCGTGACGTTCGAATGCGAAGTGATAAATTTCAAGCACTGCTCCCGGAGGTGCAGCCATCGCATGAGGTTGACCTGAAAGAAAACTTTTGTTTCCCTCCACTTACATTTACGATAGGTTCCTCATGTAGTTACAGTTTTCGGCCAATTTTACACAAGTATAAGTGCCTGAATAAAAATAAATATACCTATATAATCATATATTATTTGCAGTAGATATAAAATCAGGCGTTTTAATATAAGTTATTAGTTTCTCTTGTTTTTGTTTAGTTATACAGTCCTCGCAACATGAATAAGACCACTACATTTTTTACTAATTTTCTTTAATATTTATTAAAATAATTTCATTACGATAATGATACAAATCTTTTGTTGCATATTGCGTTTATTAGTATACTTTTTTGCGCAATAGTTTACGTGACAGATTTTTAAGTCTCAATTTTCTTTTCTCTAAACACAATACGCATACCTCAACGTCACACACTTTTGTTTCTTCAACTCTACTGCCGCAAGTTACTCGTGGTCGTATTCAAGTGGCGCGCTGCAACATGCATGAACTTGTCTGTAGACGCTGTCACGTAAACTATTGCGCAAAAAAGTATACTAATAAACGCAATATGCAACAAAAGATTTGTATCATTATCGTAATGAAATTATTTTAATAAATATTAAAGAAAATTAGTAAAAATGTAGTGGTCTTATTCATGTTGCGAGGACTGTATAATTTTGACATTGATTAGTTATTATTTTATTTTGCTTTTTACATTTTATTATTATTATTATTATTGTGTTGTGTATTATATAAAACTGACTCATTGTATGGTGTGTTGGAGTGAAATGTAAGACAATGGAAGTGATTATGCTTAGATAAATAAATGAAATAAAGAAAGTTGTATTATATAAAATTTATATTAATGAAATGAAATAAAATGGAATGAAAATCGTTTATTAGCATAGGTACTAAAGGCGTGCGCTTGCTCATCGTCAGAATCTATAATGGCTTCGGAAAGGCGTATGACGAGAAGAAGGACCACAAGAAACTCGACAATCGTAGCCTGTACATAAAATAATTAACAAAAAAAAAAACTGAATTTTCATTCAGAAAAAAAAAGTAAATAACATTACATGAGTCACATAATTCTCAATAATACATAATTCACATAATGAAAATTGAAGTTAAAATTTTTAAATGTAAATGAAACTTTGAAACATAAAAGATAAGCGAGTAACGAAATGTTATCCATTCAAAGATTGAATTGAAAGCATATTCAATTTTATTATCACATTGTCATTGCAACTAAAGAGGCGTTTGTTCCGCCATTTTGCCGGGACATTAGGTGCCTCGAATTACGCGCGAATCCGCCGAAAAAGTAATACTAGGCTTCAGATAATTTCCAAGTAGGCAATGAGGTATATTTATTTGGGTTTTATTCTAATTGTTTGTCTAATGTTTACCCTTAGGTATATAATATATAGGATGACAATGCCCCTATACAGCAGCAATTCTTCTACGTCATAGTAGATTTGTTATATATTATTGTGACATTAGTATGCAAGTGGACAATGCGAAATAGCAGCAATAATAGTTTCCAATTGACTACAGTTAGTATGATCTCTGATACTTAATTAATGACTTAAATGCGAGCGAAGCCGGGGGGTAAAAGCTAGTATTATAATATTATATAAAACATAGTGATAGCCGCTTATCACTCAATCATGAGTCCCGGGTTGCCGAACTCGATGTTTATATATTTACATATTATTATTATGAAAAAAACGCACCTTGAGGTGAAGCCATTCTGTATGTAGATGCTAGCTGTTGCCCCCGACTTCGTTCGCGTAATAACGAAGATGTAAAGTACTATAAAGTTTAATGTTTCACATTTCAGTCAACAGAAAATGCCTTCCACACCCCTGTCGCAAAATCTACTAACTACCTCTCCGTCAAATTTTTTCCTGTAATTTATATAGCCTATATTGATCAGTGATAATGTAGCATTCAAATGGTGAAAGAATTTTTGAGCCAATTCGTTATAAACATACAAAAATACAAATCTTTCCTCTTTATAATATTAGTATAGATATGTGTTTATTTATTTATATTTTTAAAATTTTATATCTGTACAAGTCCCAAACACGTCACGCGAGGCAGTAAATAAAACCACACTTCTCAATACACCGTGTCGGATCACACTCTATTTTTCACATTAAAAATTCTTATAAATAATTGAAGTGACCAAATGCTCCGACGTTCTTAAACAATACTAACGACATCTTGTGGCACATTTGAACAATGTATCCAAACAAATATATCCAAAAATGTGTGTTTGAAATGTAATATCGGTGTTCGGTGTTAACATAAACATTCGTATCACCCGTTCTACACTCGAATACACAACAATGCAACGAAAGCGCTGTTTTGCTCGTTTTTCTTGCTTTAAAGCGAGAACTAATATTACTATGGTACTGGTATTGTAAAATTCCAGCGATATCGGTTAACGGTCCAGCGCTTCAGCACTCGTGGGTCGTTCTGATAGACTGCACATAGAGGTGTGGCACTTTTGTGTGTTTCTTTTTAAAAAGCATCCTTTGTATCGTTTTAACAATGCGTTTATATTATTAAAAGGTTTATTATATACTAGCTGTTGCCCGCGACTACGTCTGCGTAATAATGAAGATATAGAGTACCATGAAGTTAACACTAGAAAGACCAACGCCGTCAAATTGACGGCACGGCGATTTCATTCTTAAATATTTTACAAACTATGTTTTTGTTTCTTTTCGTATTTTACTACTTTTCCTAATTTGTTATTGTCAGCTTAAATCCATATAAAAAATGTTTATTATATTTGTGGTATATGAGATTTCTTTACAAATACCTAGTAAGACCGCACGCCGTCAATGTGACGGCAGCGATATTCTTATAGTAAACAAAGGTACTTTTGTTTTATTTATTTGAATTTTGAGTAAGTTGTTATTGTTTGGCTTGTTTACATTACACTTAGTAGACGTTGGTTTCGTTTAGTGGGCAGTCGTGATTTGTTTTTTTTTTTTATAATATAAAAATGTATCGCAGTCTCAATAGTTCCCAAATAGAACAAAAACTGTCGCTATATCGTGACATACAAGATGTGTCAGGTGATGAAAGTGGTAACGATTGGTCATACAATATTTGTGAAAACTGTTATGGAGAATTTCTTCATCTGAAGACTACGAAGCAGATTCCCCTGCTACTGATAACAGTATTATTGCAAATTCGTGCAGAGGACGCGTGGTATCTCGTAGATCAATTAGCGGCGGACGAACAGGGAGCGGTGGATGTTCCAGAGACCAATACATCCCTTACTGTCTATCAATGAAAACCAGGAAAAAATATTATTTTGAGTACTTTGCACTCAAACGTGAGCATAGGTATTGATCAAAAAAGCTTCCCGAAACAGATAAATTTTATAATGAAACAAAATTTTGGTCTGGACATCATAGATCAATTGGCACGAAAGTACATCGTAGGAGCTGGAAGTCGGAGATGGCTTGTTCATGTTTTTTACAATATGCTTGATTTAGCAGCTATAAACTCATGGATTCTGTACTGAAAAGTCACAGGAATAAATATTTCTTGGCATGATTTTATCCTTCAACTACGAACGACCTGTGTGAAAAAAGAACTACTTCAGCAATGACTCAAAGACAAGAAAGTAATTCTGAAACAAGTGAACAATGTACTACAAACAATAAGAGGCGGCAATATCAGGTCAATCGTAATTGTAAAAAAAATATAGAAAGGGTAAAAACTGCACAATCTGTAAAAAAGCTGTTTGTGGAAAATGTATAAAATATTTAAAAAAAAACTATTATTGTCATAAATGCTACTCAGTTTAAATGCTAGAATGGTTAATTATTATTAAAAAATAAAGTGATATTATTTTTTCATTCATTTTAAAACGAAATACGGAATAATTTTATGAATATTCTGATTAAATCTCTAGTACCGTCAAATTGGCGGCTGCGGTCTTTAAAGGTATAGTATGCAGCCCGACCCTTCTAGTGTTAAATGATGTTTCGTATTTCAGTCAACAGACAATGCCTACCACACTTCTGTAATAAAGTGGCATCTAACCACAATAAAGATACTTAACCTCAAAAATTCAAATAGTTCTATACTGCATATATAAAAATGACTGACGGAAATAAAAATAAATATAGAAAAATTCCAAACATCTGAAACAATAGTCAATTGGAAACTATAGTAAAAAATAATATATAATTTTTAATAAAAAGTATGTTACTTGTAGTACCTCCAAAAATATGTGTACAAAGTTTCATGATGATCGGTCAAGTCAACAAGTCAAAACGTAACAAACAAACTCACATTCACATTTATATTAGTAAAGGGATTATATATAAGTACAGAGGAACCTCGCATAACGAGCATAATTCGTCCGGAGTCTCACTCGTAATGCGAAACAATCTTAACTAGCTGAATACAGACTAATGTAGCAATAACACGGTAGGGATTCCCCTATCCACGTTGCTTGTTATGCGAGCTATTATTTTACAATTTATTTTGCTCGTTATTCGAGGTGCCATTGTAATATCATAGATATTCAACAAGGATTATAGAAAAGTTACAGGACACTGATTGGCGCGTGATTATCGTTGATTTGGTTAATTATCTAAAATCGTTGTATAGATTATGTCCAAAAGCGCAATTCGTCTGATTATTATTATTTTTAATCATATTCAAATTGATTACATCATTTGGTAAATGTAATAAAGAGTGGGGAGATTAGAAATTTCCATTTTCAGTAAATTACAGTGGAGCAAAACTCGTGTAAAACTTTTATCTGGATCGGCTGAGTAATCTTAAATTTGTTTTTAAAATATCGCTTATCCCGATAAAGTTGAAAGTTTGTAGAAAAATGGAGAGGAAACTTTTACAGGAGGCTCCATTTTATAAGAAGCCTCTTAAATATTGATCTACTATGATATACACGCGAGTACATGATTCGTAGGAGTTTTGCTTTGTTATTAATTGTTTCAGGCGTTACTTTGAAGAAATCCATATTAAAGGAAATTATTTAAAGTTATTTTGCTTATAATTCCCGCTACATTGGATCGATGAAGGAAAATAACCACCATCAACGTATCCTGATGATGTCACGTGAAGTGGTGAAACGCGTCGAGACAAGTTATTGAATATTGGTGGAGGTTATTTTCCTTCATCGACCTAATGTAGCGGGAATTATAAGCAAAATAATTTTAAATAATTTCCTTTATAGTGGGAAGTGCTTGCTGAGATAGGAGGAGTCGCATCGAGTGAATTGATTACTATAGATGACTTCCAATATAGTTTGAATTGTTTTATTAGTGTGGTTGGGAGCATATATTATGAGTAAATTAAGGCATCAAAAATAAATCAGAGAATTTAATCTTCATATCTGGCTGCAAAAGTAAATTACAAAACGCGGAATTAGCATTTCAAATGTGGAAGCGAGTCGAGCGAAAGACAGCCTGGAGAGTAGTAGACTGGACTAGTAGACTGCAGCGAGCTCTCAATATAAACTATTTGATATATTCAGCAAATTCATACAAGTTTTGTATTTATCTATATACTAGATTTTACCCGCGGCATCGCTCGCATTTAAGTCATTAAATAAATATCAGAGATTATTTCAATAGAAGTGAATCAGTATGATAACTATATTTTCTTGCTTGGCTAGGATTATCAATTTTTAAAAATTACTACATACAATGATGTTAAAATTCCAAACAGCTGAAACTATAGTCAATTGGAAACAATAGTAATTTTTTTATAATAAAAAGTATCATATGTTACTTGTAGTACCTCCAAAAATATGTGTACAAAGTTTCATGATGATCGGTTAAGTAGCTGTTGAGTGAAAACGTAACAAACAAACTCACATTCACATTTATAATATTAGTAGGGATTTAAAAGCGAAAGGTCGCTCATTACGAAATCTCGAAAACCATTTGACGTACAAAGTTGAAATTTGGCAGGGAGATAGTTTATAGTTAGTTTACGTCCGCTAAGAACGGATTTTGCGACAGGGGTGTGGAAGGCATTTTCTGTTGACTGAAATATGAAACATCGTTAAAGTTCATAGTATTTTATATCATCATTACTACGCGAACTAGTTTTTCATAATAGCGCTTTCTGTTTCATTGGAATTGTATGAAATACCTAAAATAATAATTTTATTTCAATGAGTTTGTATTATTTGTTACTGTCATAAAGTAGTGATCAAATCGGATAAGACCTAGAATTTTAAAGAAATAAATGTAATGTATATATTCTTATTAAAATGTAGCGGCCTCTAGTGGCGAATGTTTGAATTAAAAACAATTATTTACGAGTGTGACTTCAATTGTTACAATTATTAAACGCTGATTTGTTTGTTTCAGATAATGCATTTAAAGTATGACTGAATACAAGTAAACATTATTTGAACAATGGTGGTCCAATGACACACAGGAACAATGAAGCGGCGTCCGTTGCCGACAGTACGGGAGGAGGTCTCCAGGAGGGCGTTCAACCAAAACGATTGGAGCATTTACGCTTTGGTCGCCGTCATAGGTGCATTGTCCTACGCCAACAGCTTGCATGGGGAGTTTGTGCATGACGATATTCCGGCGATTGTGGCGAACGGTGACGTCACGGGAGCCAATGCATTCTGGAATGTGTTCCGAAATGACTTTTGGGGAACACCCATGTCCGATACTTTGAGCCACAAATCGTATCGGCCCTTAACAACGCTCACTTTTCGGTGAGTTATACATTTTTTAAAATGTTTATCTAAATTGCATTGCCCGCTACTAACACTGCTTCTCCTATGACAATTGGTTGTTCGGAAGAAATTACTTTTAGTGATAGGATCACCAATTTGTTTCTTATGAAGTAATTTGTATTAGCATTATTATTTTTATTAAACCAATAAAGAATTTATTATTTTTATTAACATTAAATATAAAGCAAAGATCAACGTAAAGGGAATTTCCATATGTTGTCCAGCTGAGTCACTTTTGTTATAGAAGCCTGTGGAGGTGGGGGGATCGGGATGGCAGGGGGAGGGTCAGAGATGCGATCCATCACTGTATCATTTCGCACCGTTTATTTCGAACCGCACTTTTGGCGAGAAAAACATTTTATTAATTTTTTCTTCAATGTACATATACAGGATACCCTGTAATCCCTTACTAATATAAATGTGAATGTGAGTTTGTTTGTTATGTTTTCACGCAACAATTACTCAACCGATCATCATGAAACTTTGTACACATATTTTTGGAGGTACTAGAAGTAACGTGGGATACTTTTTATTAAGAAAAAATATATTATTTTTTACTAAACTTTCCAACTGACTATAGTTTCAACTGTTTGGATTTTTTTAATACTTATTTTTATTTCCGTCTGTCATTTTTATGTATGCAGTATAAAACTATTTGAATTTTTAAGGTTAGGTGTCATTGCTGTGGTTAGATGCCATTTTATTACAGAAGTGTGATAGGCATTGTCTGTTGATTGAAATATGAAACATCTTTAAACTTTATAATACTTTATATCTTCATAATTACGCAGACGTAGTAATAAAATAATATTAAATGTTTGAAAATTAATATTATAAATGCGTTGTTATTCCGGGAATGGAACTGGACCTCTGCGTCGTTTGAAAATATCAAAACTATTGATGACCTCGTTTCTAACATTTGGAGGCTAAGAATTTGAGTATTTTATGTTTTTTTTATTAAATTCATAGTCATAGGTAAAAATAATATGTTTGTAACACGAGGGTTGTGATCGAAGACACGAGTGATGAAGATTTTGGAGTGAAACAACTCGTTTGCAAAGAATAGTTATGTATTACGTTTTATACACACAAAATAACAGTAGATAGCTGATTAGACACGCTGGCTTGACAAGTCCCATGCAGGGGAAAGCAGTGTTGCCCACATTACCACGGAAGAAATCATTTTTTAAATATGCAAAGACTACATGTTTGTTTTTTGTTAGAGAATTCAAGTCATCTTATGATGTTATAAAAATATTAGGTAGTGTTTTAATATCGCGTGTTACATATTTTGTAAAGGCATCACTTGCAGATGTAAGTTCCGTGCAAATCCAAATTGCGTGGACGATTGTTTGTGCCTCTTTCGCTCTGTATATTGCTTTTTGTGAAAAACTTAATGTAGAATTCTTTCTTAATTTATTTATCATTTAAATATTCGGAGCGACTCCCAAGTGTATTCCTAAAGTGAATTACGAACGCCCTCTGGCAATTCTTTAAAAGAGGAAATTACCTTAATTACGTGAGACAAGGACGGGCATAGCATTAGACAAAGAGGGCGAACGTCTAACACAAATAAAAAGTAATATGATAAATGGTAACGAGATGAGAGAGTGGAAAGTGTCCGCGAGTGTAAATTAAAAGGAGCTGCCGTGATGAATGATTCTGTTGCTTCACGCATCCTCAGGGTTGCCAACTGCAGCTGGCAGATGTACGCGAGCAATCCCCAACATCCCACATGTAACGACTAATGTAAATTCAAACATGTTTTAATCATAATTTTAAAATTTCATTATCAATAGAGTGTATTTTATTATATGTACATCAATTAAAATCTCCCTAAATGTATTTTTCATTGTTTTGTATTATTTAAAAGTAGTGTATTTGATTGTAATTTGCCAAACACGGCGGCCATCTTGAATTTTGGAAAAAACAAAAGAACGATAGTCTCATGTATTGTCGAGAAAAAAACAATTAACGAATGATATTATTATAAAAAATATAATATAAAAAACAATGTTATTTTTGGTGAAGTTTTTAATAGCAGTTAGTTTCTTATTTGTATAATAAAGAACTGAAATACAATTTGCAATTATCACAAATGAGTGTCAATGTGACAACCCTGAGAGACTAGTCAGCTGAGAATGACGTTGCAAAAAATTGTCAGCATAATATAAAACCTCCCTCGACATGAAGGAAAGCTTCACAATAATTCGCTGTAACTGAAACATATTATTAATTACGTTCATTTTATTTAAAATATTAACAACTAACTAACTAACCAGTATTTTAATTTTGTTTTTTTTTTATATTTGTGATTCTATTTATTTTATTCTTTCCCTTCTTCCTTATATCTATTTGGTTCTTATTTTTTATTTTTATGTAATTTTATCAGAAGTGTAGTATCTATCCCTTTATCACCTTGAGCATGCCGTCCTATCCTATAATTAAAATTTCATTTAGTTTATATAATAGTAGTCCGTTTTATAATATGTAGTTCTAATGTAATTTTGTAGGTAGGCTTTATAAATAAATAATATAAAACATTGTATGCATTCCATCCCAGGGTGGTAGCACCAGTCTGTCTTGTTCTGAAATCGTACTGAAGCTGAACATCAAAGTGTTGCGTTTCCCTATAAGAAAACCTTCAACCACAATTTGCAATAAAAGCAAGGAATATGTGGTTTATTGTCATAACATATCATTATTTTATTACACAATTTATTGCTTTATACTTTTGAAACGTCTATTTTTATGTATGTTTAAGGGTTTATGTTCGAACCTCTTGTTATTTATTCACGTTGTTTGTTACGTTTTCACGCAACAACTACTTAACCGATCATCATGAAACTTTGCACACATATTTTTGAAGGTACTAGAAGTAACATAGGATACTTTTTATTTAAAAAATAGTTTGGAATCATATTGTTTCATTTCTATTGAAGTGATCCCTCATACTTATTTAATGACTTAAATGCGAGCGAAGCCGCGGGTAAAAGCTAGCATAATAATAAATAAAACGTTTATTTGAAATTTATTTTGTACAATTTGCTGCCTTATCACCAATAACTAGTGTTGGTTTGTCTTGACACTGTACATTTTCGTTTTATATTTCTTAACATTAATATAACTTAATATAACATAGTCTAGCTTAATACAACATAATAAATAATGAAATAGTACTAAGGTGTTAAATAAGGAAAGGTATTTATATATTTAATTGTATAATGACGGGTTGAATTCAGAAACCGCTATCTGTTTTAACATTGTTACCTAGTACCTAATTTGTACAATTGTTCTATAATTATTTTTTTATTACACTACTAGATGAAGCCACTGTTGTTTAAGAACGTTAAGCTGTTCGGTTATGTAGATTTTAACACCAATTAGTAGTTTCGCTTACTTCAAAAAGCTAGTTCGCGAAGATTAATAGCAGAAGAGACCTTCTAATGCAGTGTTTCCCAATGTGGAGCTCACGCCTCACAGAGGGGCAATTTGATTATTAAGAGGGGCAATTCGAAAATAAACTCGACACGGGTTAACCCATGTAAATGCAATACTAGATTTCGGTGCCAAATTTAACATAAAAAGCAAATTCTTAAATAATTGCGGTAAATTATTAGGTATAAATTCGCTTGACGAGACTAAAATATCAACTGGGTGTTTGGTTATATAAGGGGGGCATAAGAATTTTAGAAGGACTAAGTTGAGGCATGGTACAGAAAGGTTGGGAAACACTATTCTAATGTATCACTCGTGAGTAGATTTCGGCGATGGTGACGTCATAGCACGGCGGGTGTCACGTGACTCGAATCGTAAACTGGATTCGATGTCGTTCGTCACACGCACGTGACACTTGCGAGCGGGTTTTATTGAGATTTGTGTTGGAGTTTTGTAAATTGATCCCCAGCTTTCACACAAAGAGTATTTTTCAGATAGACAATGAATACAAGCTATATGTAATTATGAAAGTAATATTGTGTTTACATTCAGTGGCCTTATCTCTGAAGTAAATGAAATGAAAATCGTTTATTAGCATAGGCACTAAAGGCGTGCGCTTGCTCATCGTTAGACTATACAATGACTACGGAAAGGCGTATGACGAGAAGAAGACCACAAGAAACTCGTCCATCATAGCCTGTACATAAAGTAATAATAACAAAAAAACTGAATTTTAATTCAGAAAAAAAGTAAATAACAATTCATAAATCAGATTGCACAGTAGTTACAATAATAAATGTTATATTAATAACATATATGTAAATATTAGAGATGTTCCGACTATCCGGCCACTATCGTAGTCGGCGACTAATCGGTAAAAAGCGCCGACTATCCGGCTTCTTACTTTGTGTCTATTTCTCAATAAAATGTATGTGTTACTTCCTTGGAAAGAAAATATATTGATGAAATTTATCAAATAAAATTAGTATCTTAATTAAAAAACAAATCAACATAATATTTAATGACATATATTGCAACTCTGCGTGATGATATTTGAAACTATCGTCAAACTAGTGAGCTGTAAAACTCAAAAAACTTTTTTTGTTATTTATATTTGTCCACATGTTAGTAGTGATTGAAATTGCAGCGAATCAGCTGTAAACGAAGCGTCACGGGAATCCCCTAAACCGTAGTCGGCTTGGCCGATTAGTCGGCCGACTAGTCGGCTTATTTACAACCGACTAATCGGCTAGTCGGCCAAAGTCATAATCGGCACATCTCTAGTAAATATATAAAATACATGTAAATCTAAATAAAAATATATATAGCTACCTATAAAACATTAAATTAAGTCAAAAAAAAAACTCCTTCTAGTAAGCCAAATGTAAGCCACTCTGATGCCATAATCAGATATCCTAATTTATATGTAATTATATATTAAAAGTTCTATATTTGTTGCTTTTTAGTACACTTTCAATTTTCTTAACGCTGTTGAATCTATAAATAAATTGTTCCTTGAAAAAAACTCAATTTAAAATACCTCCATTGCAATCCATTTTAACTTAAAAATCGCAGCCATAGTTTTGTCTACGCGACTGCTAAAAGAACTCTCATAGGTAGCATTTTGGCCACTGCTACCACGGATAATTCAATCGCTATCCCAGCATAGTGAGCTCGCAGTCTGTATGTTATAGGTTAGGTTCACAGATGATGCTTCTCGCGTTGTACCTGCTGCAAGTCACAATGCTGGTGGGTATTTGAAACGTCGTCAGCAGCAACTGTAGTTTAGTGCGCGTTTCCTTTGCAAATTATTTCCATATGGGCTCTGCTTACCCTCAATTGAATTGGGCCCATAAGCGTGCGTTTATTAATTATCCGGGCCAATAATAAAAACGTTAATTAATGACTATATATATGCTATAATAGCACCGAACTGAAACCGCTTTGTCATCTGATCGACGCGTTTTCAGCGTTTCTACCAAAAAATAAGGGCCCAGAATAGATGCTTGGGGAGGAGGAGGGGAGGTTGATTAATTAAAAGTATACGTCCCCGACATCCCTTATTGTGTGTATATGTGTGCGCGTGTGTATTCTTGCTATCAATATGTTAACGTTATGATTTTATTTCGATACAATTTTTTTGTTGATATATTTATTTATAAAGTTTACCTACAAAATTACATAATACTACATATTATAAAAAGGACTACTATTATATAAACTAAATGAAATTTTAATTATAGGATAGGACGGCATGCTCAAGGTGATAAAGGGATAGATACTACACTTCTAATAAAATTACAAAAATACATAAAAATAAAAAACAAGAACCAAATAGATGTAAGGAAGAGGGGAGAAAGAAAACACAAACATAAAAAACAAAATTAAAGTACTGGTTAGTTAGTTAGTTGAATATAGTTAGTATCAAGATGTTTCCTGTATTTTAGGTCGTTGTCAAAAGAACGATCGCACCGTCGTCATTGCAGTTAGTTTAATACCTTATTTGCTAAATCAACGGTTCTCAAACTTTTTTGGCGCAGGAAAAAGCCTTAATATAATTATAAAAAACTGATATATGTATTTATGAATAATCATATTGCAATGTAATATTACGTAATATTTAGATGTAACCTTATAATCTCCCTTTGGTAGGTATTTTTTGCAGTATTTTAGCCCTAGGGTAAATACAAAATAAATACAAAAAGGAAAATAATACAAGATATAAATAAAATAAATCTTTAATGAAATGTTGAGAATGAGCCTCCAATTTACATTATTCTTCATGAATTAACATTTTTTTATGTTGATTGGAAAGGGTTTGAAGTGGGCTGCATTTCAGGCTTTCACGATTTGACAGTTCCATGACGGGAACCAATTATATTCATTTCGAATAATTCAAATTATGACTGCAACCTAGTTCTAATAGTGCACATTGCGTCTATTTCTAGCAGCGTTCATTCTACAAAGGACTCACTAATTCGGCCCAAAGGGGGCAAATGTACTTCTTAGTACAAGTATTACGAACTCTTTTTATTTATGTTTTTATTTTTGATTAAAAAGATAATTGAACGAGAGGAGTGTGCCTTGTTAATTTGGACAGAGCACATTCGTCTCCTCAAGCCGGTATAGTGGACATCTGTCTGTGGTAACAGTTGTCTATGCTCATGGACTGCACTCTAGCTTAACATCAGGCGGAGTGTGGTCATATGCTGGGTTTTCAATAAAAAAATAAATTATACACTCTACGTAGCATCTTGCTGCTAACTTGCAGAAATTAATAAGAACTGCAGCTGTATGCGTTCTTTATAATCTCTAGTAACCTAAAAAAAAACATTAAATTGACATTTTTGATCTGTCTGTAACTTCAACGAAAAATAAAAAGCACGTACGCAAAAACGAAAAAGTGTTTAACTGAAAAACAGACCACCTATTGCCAGGATTCCGGCTCTAGACCGCATACATCATAACTAGCAATTATTATTTTCCTCAAAGGTTTAATTCAGTAGGCATTGTTAGGTACTCCCTCTGTTCGTATGGAGGGCATTCACGTTTATAGTTGTTTCAGTGGTATACTGGTGTTACTAAAGACCAGGGCTGGCCAACGCGGCAACTTTAAGGATTATTTGTGACTCTCGATAAATGTACCCGAGTTCCCTTTCCAATTTTGTGCTGTTATATTTTTAAAAATTACTATCGTTCCGTGAGTTTAAAATGATTATTTGATTTTAAAATGCTTTTATTCTATTGACGAATACCTCAATGATTCGAAACAGTAAATGAGATTTAGTTTATTAATTTAAATTGTTTATTGTTATTATTATTATTATGGTTATTATTATTTTTTAATTTATATTATTATTGTCATTATTATTGTTATTTTTAATTTATATTGCTGTGCCCTGACCGGGTGTCACATTTGACACTGAATAATATATGACATCTGAGTTTCAAAATGTCTTTTAAATTATTGACAACAAATATGTAAGATTAAGTGTAATGTTTTTTAATACCCTTTTAAATACGTATTTAATTGCGGCTCGCGAAAATTTCATAATTTGAAAAATGGCTCGCTCTATCAAGGAGCTTCGCGACCCCTGCTTGTTACCGCTTTTGCAATGACTTTATATTAATTTTAAATAATAATACATATACCAATCCCTTGTATGTATGTATATATGTAGTATTATATAATTAAAATATATTAATTAGTGCTCGCATGTATATTTTGTTAAATAAATATATTTAATTACATACTTGATTGTTTTAACAACAAACAAGTAACAAAATAACAACTTGATACTAAAATACATCGTTTCTCAATAATTTTTATGTTTTGACCCATGAAAAAGCCAAAAAGTTAAGTAAAAACCGACCCCCACACATTACATCTTTACCCTTTGCACTCGGCACCGTTTCGGACGTTACCTACCAGCAATTCGACGCCACTTTTTAACGAAAACGTACATCCTGGAAACGTGATATTATGCGTGTTTCTTTAAAAATTGCAATGGAATAATTTCATTGTCCGTAATCGCTAACAAACTGTCAGCCGAATGCAAAGGGTTAATATTTACTTTTATAACACTACACTAAAATTCATTCCTTTAATAAACGAATCTTTAGTACCTATATATGGAGTTTGTATTTATTATTTTTCAACAGACTGCGACCCCCTTTGAGAAACGATGCTATGATAATATCTAAAATTGTATTATTTCCTTAAATATAAACATATATAAGTAGTAGGTACATTTGACGCCGCTGTAATGTAAACAAAGTGTTCCCGAAAGAATTGCGCCATTGCCTAAACTACTGCTCTGAGGTTTTGCTAATTTTATTATCTAACTTTTTGGTTCAACTACACACACGAGTGCATGTGGCCGTTATTTTAAACTGACTTAAATTTTAGTAGTCATTAACTATTAACTAGAATACATACAGACTTGAATGTTTAGTTCGATCTAGAAACGAACTTGGAACTCATGTCTACTAGACTGGGGGGCTGCTCAGGCGCACTTACGTAGTCATTCACGAAATTACGGATTTGACAGCAACGTCACGACTGATAAGCCACTCTTATTTTACAGGACTTTTACGGGCTTATATGTCAAATTTCACGTAAGCTATAGAGGTGAGGTATAGCCCCCCTGACACGTACGAGTAGTCCATTGCGTTGCAGTAATCATCAAAGTAAACGTACATGACAGATAATTCATTCATTTTTTTCAATATATAAAACTGTAGTTAGTTTCAATAAACCCGCGGAAATTGTGAAAGGATTTTTTTACATAAGTATCATCTCTCTGCCTATCTCAATAAGTATACCTTCAATATAAAACCTCATATTCGTTGGTTATCAAAATCCTTTTCCTCTATAAAATTTTATGCATCGGAAGCAGTCCGTCGCTCGCCACTTGTATATTTGGGAAAGCCTCAAAGGTACATTTATTCACTTCTCATTACATTTTATACACAACTCTTATTGATGGAGAAATATGTAATTGAACTTTTAGAATAATTTATAATATCTCGGCCTAGAGCTACTTCGGTAATTTAAAAAATAAACTGTCATCTATTCCCCCAACCACACTTCGAATAGTACATCCTCCCTCCTCCCTACTATATAAATGTGAATGTGAGTTTGTTTGTTACGTTTTCACGCAACAACTACTTGACCGATCATCATGAAACTTTGTACGCATATTTTTGAAGGTACTAGAAATAACATAGAATACTTTTTATTTAAAAAAATATTTTTTATTATAGTTCCCAATTGACTACAGTTTAAACTATTTGGAATTTTTCTATATTTATTTTTATTTCCGTCTATCATTTTTATATAGTGGTTAGATGCCACTTCTATTGAAATGATCTCTGATACTTATTTAATGACTTAAATGCGAGCGAAGCCGCGGGTAAAAGCTAGTGTATAATAAATCGGTCTGAACTTAACGAGGCCATAGCGACGTAGCGACAGAATGCCAAGCGAGAGCACATGACCCCACTGTCTTGGGAGAGGACTGAGGGCTGACCTTTATGCTTATATTAGTTTTTCCGGTACATTTAAACCTGTTCGCTTAATTTCACATTAAACTATGGATATTGTAATCGAAGGAAGACTTGACACACTTTTACGGTTAATTTAGGTTTTATTAGATAATGTGTGTTCCTTCAGTGGGTTTCTGATGTTTTATAATATGTAATAACATGAATACAGATTGTATGTCGTCTTCTCACACTTCTGGTTACACAGACTACATTACAACGTGTATATCAGCGAATGTGTGTACATTTCTCCGTATGTATGTGGGAGACATTTTGCGGTATACTGCCTGCGAATTCCTTGTTTGGTACGAGCGTCCTTGTGGTGTAGGCACAAGCGGGCAGCGGTTAGCGGACGCAGTTGTTTTTAGTAAACACTACTAAGTTTTGGAAACTTACTCGTGATAAGCAAGGCTTTTAGCAGTGTGATGTTAATATGCACTGTATGCGGTCGTGGCTATAGATGGTCGGTTTTTCAGTTAAAACACTTTTTCGTTTCGGGTACGTGCTTTTTTATTACGTTGAAGTAACAGACAGACACATCAAAATGTGACAATTATGTTCTTTATAAAAAGTAAATGAATAAAAAAGAGTTCGTAATAAGCAGGTTAACTAAATTAAAATTAACACAATAGTGGGTAGTATGAAAAGTTTATATAAGTTGCATTTAAAGTGCTTCTCTTATATGTAATTGTTAAATTTTATTATAATAAAAGAAATAAATAAAAAAACTGAAATTAATTTCCGAATAATTGTAATTTGCTGTTGTTAATTAGTCCATTAGTATGTTTATTTTAAAAGAAATAATATATATCTATCTAAAGAGTAAATTTCCGCTTGAAATTTGAAGCAAAAATTTAGAGCCAGTTTTGAGAAGAGTGACTTGAATTTGAATGAATTTCGTAACATTTGAGGGCGGATTGTTCACTCAAACAGTTTTATAGCTCTTTTATTCTCAGATCATATTTCAAGTTTACAGTTTTGCTTTTCAGAATTTTTATTTTGCATATATTGCGCAATAATAACATTACTTTTAAATTAATATAAAACGTAATTAAATATTAGTATCATAATCCCTTACTAATATAAATGTGAAAGTGAGTTTGTTTGTTACCTTTTCATGCAAAAACTACTGAACCGATCATCTTGAAACTTTTTACACATATTTTTGGAAGTTGTAGAAGTAACATAGGATACTTTTTATTAAAAAATAAATAATTATTTATTATTGTTGGCGATCGCAACCTCCTTTTGATTTTTATAAATTATATTAAGATTTATAAAAAATACGACTGTCAATGTCAAGCAGTCCTAACAAAAACCTTTAAACTTCACAGTACTTTATATCCTCATTATTACGCAGACGTAGTCGCGGGCAACAGCTAGTTATATATATATTTTTACGTTATAAATAAAAATATATATGAAGCATTTAGTGGATACATTTTAAAATTAAAGAGATATGATTATAATTTTTATTCATACAACATTATACAATAGAGAACAATAAACAATAACATGAGTAAAAGCCTTCGCATTGCTCGACCGTGTAAGCGCAAAGCCTCAATTTCAAAATGTGACATTTAAATAACAAAGCTTACGATATATCTCGCACGCGTCGAGATCTGTCAGGAGATGACATGGAACGTGTAATACAGGCTTCAGGCGCAATAACAAATGCCTTCATGCCATTCCACAAACTGTGAGATTAGTATTATAAAACCAACGTATTGTTTCACTATCTTAATATATTCTTGTTTAAAATACTAGTTTTTCCTATACTACGTCTGCGTAATAATGAAGATATAAAGTACTATGAAGTTTAAAGATGTTTCATATTTCAGTCAACAGTAAATGCCTATCACACTTCTGTAATAAAGGGGCATCTAACCACAATAATGACACCTAACCTCAAAAATTCAAATACTTTCATACTGCATATGTAAAAATGACAGACGAAAATAAAAATAAATATAGAAAAAATCCAAACAGCTGAAACTATAGTTCAATTGGAAACTATAGTATAAAAAATATTATTTTTTTAAAATAAAAAGTATCCTATGTTACTTGTAGTACCTCCAAAAATATGTGTACAAAGTTTCATGATGATCGGTTAAGTAGTTGTTGCGTGAAAACGTAACAAACAAACTCACATTCACATTTATATTAGTAAAGGGATTCACATTGTTTTCGTTCCAGGTTAAACTACTACATGTGCGGTCTGTCCACGTACGGCTGGCATCTCGTGAACGTGCTGCTGCATGCCTCGTGCAGTGCTCTCGTCGCCAGAGTAGGCGCTGCCGTCGCACAGCTGCAGAGGCCGTTTGCAGCACTGGCCGGGCTGCTGTTCGCCGTGCATCCGGTGCACACTGAGGCTGTGAGTATTATATGTGCTGTACGATATATTAATCAATTAATTAACTGGTTGTATTATATTTATATTGGCCACACTTAACATCGGGAATGTCGTCTTCTGCTAGGCTAGTGTAAAATAACTTTTTCATTTATATAAGTCGCGTCCATTTGACATAACGACTGTGATATATGCCCATCACTAGTGATAATATTTAGTGGTGGGTGCATAAATAAAGTTCAGTTTAGTCTCGGACTTCGGCGTCGTTATTTCGCTCCTCATAAACATTACATTTGGTGGCGATATTTCTATGTATAAGTAATTTTGTTTATTACAATCGTGTACATTTACAAGAACGAAAGCATGAACAAGTGTTGAGGTTACGTTGTACTGTGATTTTCACTTGCTTCATACAGCCTTTGATTTCTATCATTATTGCATCGATAACTTACACACGATACATCACTACGCCTATATAAAGTTGTTAAAATATTCATCGACGCAACGTTCTCGCGAGAAACTTTCCCCGAAGCCATTTTAAATATTTGAAAACGGCAAAAAGGTCAACTGTTTTTGCTAATTTATTTTATTTTCATGCATTTTCATTTTTGTGAAAGTTTGCTAAATGTAAAAGTTTCTGGTGGTTGTCTTTCAGGCATTAAACTGCTCAAATGTCAATCAATGTTCCTGCCGATGAGCCGGCTGATGCTTTATTGTCTGTAAACCTTACACGATATATTATACGTCACAGTGACATGACGGGTCACCACTCTTTTTATTCGAGTTTATTAAAATAACGAATTTGGCCTCTATACAGAAAACTTGATGTTTTTAAAATAAGTAATTCAAATTGAACATTGTTTTTATAAGAATCTGGAATAGCTTAATTTAAAAAAAAATGTGAGCCGTCACGGGACGCCTGGCAGATGTGAAACATCGAGTTTATTCAAGTCATATGCGTAAAAGACAAGATTACAACAGGAACTAATTATTGCTTAATGAAACAATTAAATACTATGAATTTTTTTACAGAAAATGATGACTATTTATTTAAGAAACATTTATTTTTATCAAATACAAAAATTAAAAGTTCGAAAACTTCTTAAATGATATAGATTTCAGAAATCGAAAAACTCGATAAAATAAACTCGTTGCCACGGCAAGCGTCGCCACGCCAACGATCCGGTTTATACCCGCGCCAATAGATGTTTCACATCAAAAATCTTTACATGCGTAACTCGATGTTCGAGTTAAAAGAATGTCACTCTCTAGAAAGAGGTGTACCAACATCGCATGCTCCCGTCTAAACCATATATTCTTGTCAACTCTTCTACCACCGCCGTGGATGTATAGCGGATAGACCCATTCTTCTTTATTACTACATACCTTTTATAAACGAGGCAAGAAGAACATTGCATTCAGCTTATGTTGATGTGCTTTTTTGTTATGAGCATAATTGTCATTTACAGAAAAGAGGTTGCGATAGAGATGTTAATAGTGTATATATTTTTATAAATAAAACTGTCAATTTGATTTTGGAATGAAAGAAAAGAACGCGAGGGACGTTCGAATGGAACGGATGTGTGTGCTTAGATTATAAGAGATTGGTAATGTAAGTAGTGTACTTAAATACAATTTTCCAGAGTTTTCATTTGATACAGTCCACTTGCTCTATTGGCTACAGTAATTGAATACATGTTAATTTCAGATGAGACGGAATTAAAAGGTCGCATTTTAATAATTTCATTGGAACATTTCCGCTCGCTTTTTAGGATATCAAATATTTAGTGATGCGGGAAACGTTCACAATCCTGCTTTTACTTGTAATTAATGTTGTATACTGGAAATGATTCCTTTCAATTGTATTTTTTAAATGACAATACCTGTGTTAAAACGCATTTTCATCCTTGCATAATATGCAGTGTGACTGTGAATTGCATCCGTGTCTCACTTTTGATTACACTGGATGAAATTATTGAGAAATTTTGTGCTTTATAGGTTAGATCGGCGATTATTTTTGTTGAGGCACACTTTTAACGATTTCAAAATTTGGTGGTTGAAAATCACTGGGTTAGATAAATGTAAGATTATAAATGAATTTATGTTTAATTTAATTTATTATTATTATTTTTTTTTAATTTTATTATGTTTTCAATGTACAATGTTGATTTATGTATTACTAGCTTTTACCCGCGGCTTCGCTCGCATTTAAGTCATTAAATAAGTATCAGTAAGATCTAAAATAATAAAATGGCATCTAACCACAATAATGACACTTAACCTCAAAAATTCAAATAGTTTTATACTTCATATATAAAAATGACAGACGGAAATAAAAATAAATATAGAAAAATTCTAAACAGCTGAAAATATAGTCAATTGGAAACTATAGTAAAAAATAATATTTTTTTAAATATGTAAGAAGTCTAAGTTCTAGTGCCTCCAAAAATATGTGTACAAAGTTTCATGATGATCGGTTAACCGTTAAGTAGTTGTTGCGTGAAAACGTAACAAACAAACTCACATTCACATTTATAATATTAGTAGGGATTTAAGAGTGCGTTCATTGTAATTAGATAATAATTGAATATGAATCACCAGAGACTATTAAGATAATGGGCACTTTTTAACCATTACTTTTTTAAACTTATATATCTAGGCAGTAGGCACCTGCTGAGGGAGAGGATCACAATTTACTTCCCCTCTTGAGATAAATAGCCATTGATAAGGGACGTAATGCTTTACTCGCTTATAAGTCCGCACTTACCTTTTGTTTTTGGCGGAATTCAGGAGATTACATTCTTATAAATCACATTAAATTAGCATTGTTTATGCAGCGTTCTAGTGAAGCACTTAAATAGTAAACTGTGGGTTTATCACGAATTTTAGTCTGGCTTTCGAACCGAGTTCGCTTCAAGCGATTTGTATGGAAATTTGAGCAGCGCCACCGTGTGCGGATTTGGAACTACAATATTTTGGATACTTTTTGTTAATTTTCGAACGTCTCGATCTTTCGTTCATTTGATAGATTGCTGGTGCTCGTTAGTCGTTAGTAAAAATTCATGATCCCGATTGCTAACGGATCCGTTTTACTTGTGACAGCTCGATTCGAAAGCCAGATTAAATTCGTGATAAGCCCATTGGTCATAATATAAGTGACTCGCATTTATGTATTGATATGTCTTTGTAAATGTTACGTTTGGTAATTTTTTTTTAACAAAAGACAATCGCAAAAGCTCTCTAACAATTACGTGTCGAAAGTGACGAGACAAACTGGATTTTTTTATGTTTCTCAAACTTTAACCTGTTCCAAGGCGAAATTCTGACCAACAGACACTGCTAAAATAAATTAAGAACAAAAATAGTGAAAATGCCTAGAAAGTGTATTTCCGCCATTATCTTCCCAATTCGTGGCAAGTTACACCAAAATCAAGTTCTGCCAATTGCAGCTTTGAGGCGGGGTTTTACGAAGTTTTAGGCAACTTTCTCACAATGCAGTGGCAAAGAGACTCGTAGTGGAGATGCGCTGAACGTCTATTGGAAAAACTGCACTATAATAAATATACAGTGACATGCATTCTATTTGTATCGACTTACGCCCTTATTCAGGGGGGCTACTCAGGCATATCCGAAGTTTCATGATACTGCCGTTACCTCTGTATCTTACATGAATTTTGACATATAAGCCCGTAAAAATTCCTGTCAAATATCCGTAAAATAAGCCGTCTTGACGTCGCTGTCAAAACCGCAATTTCGTGAATGATTACGTAAGTGTTTCTGAGTAGGAATCGTCCGTATTTTCGTTCGAAGTGCGCCTGAGCAGCCCCCCTGGAACGACGTTCATTCCTTGAGACAGCATTTTAGAATCGTGCTTGACCATGGATTCCACGCTCGAGTATTGCTCAGATGATTACACATCGAACTACGCTCGATAATGCAAACATTAAACCATACGAAGCATTTATTTTGTAATTGAAATCAAATGTAAATAAGATTATTTGTGCAAATATTTATGTATAATACATAGCCATTAATATTATAACATTGATTTATTAAACAGTTAAATTCGTTCATGAGGTAATTAAACTGATTAATAGTAGTGATAACCGCACTTGGGCCCCCGTCCCTCCGCCCCTCCCACCCTCCGTCCCTCTGCTTACAAATAATCACATAAACAACGAATATTGAGAAAGTTACATTTTACTTTGAAATGTTATATGTATTTTTATTTATTCATTTATTTAGACAAACAGTTAACAAACCAACACAAGAAAGTAACAACTGCACTAGACTAGAGAAATAAAGCTAAGTTTGTTAACCTAATAGTTGTGTTAGACATCTGAAGAAAACTATATACCTACATTATGATTAAATACGAATGTCAGTCTGCTGCTCGAACATAGAGTGTTGTAGGAAAGCCAAGTGGTATACTTAATGTGTTTTCATTCCTTGAAGTCATCATTATCAGAATTTCCGCGCTTATAAATTTTTTGCAGTTGGCAGCATTGTTAATGAAGCCATACTATTATTGTTGCAAGGCGCGAAGAGATGTGATGTTGTCAAATGGTTTTTTATTAAATATTTAAATGTTACATTTTTATATCTCATTCCCTCACACTATTTAAATATAAGGTAATTATTTTATTTATAATAATCATTATGATGTTTTACATGTTTTGAGGAATAAAAATCTTGCCTCGAATTTGAATTTGATTTGAGGTTATGTTTGACCAGTTTTTGTAGATTATGTTTGATTTTATCATTCCCTCACTATTCTATTATTTATTTATCTTTAAAAATTTAATGTTTAGTGAACTCGTTTTTTATTGAAAATTCAATTATTTAATAGAATTAAAATACTTTAATTCTATTATTTATTTATCTTTAAAAATTTAATGTTAGTAAGACTAAATGTAAGACAACTATAAAAAAAATGATAGATCTCAGTAAATTTAAAAATA